>JAQIXQ010002670.1:0-10000 GCA_034700485.1 Pseudosinella alba | reverse complement strand
TTATCTGATGAGGGAAAGTTTATTTTTTTCGCCAGATTTCGATAAATTCCCTTCGATAATAAAATTCCATACGCAAGTCAAGGCTTGTTGTTTTCATACAGATTGAGAGCAAAATGTCATCTTAAGTCATTTTCATATAGTTGGAACGTGCAGAGATTAAAAATATAATATGGAAAATGAAATGTATGAATGTGATGAATAACTTATTTACGTCAATCAATACAATGCCTTCATTGAACTACTCCTAGAAAAAACAAACAGCTCATTAGAATGGTAATTTATTTGATTAAAGTACACAATCTTCCATAACAAGACAAACAAAAAGAAAATTACAAAGTCTTGTTGAGATTAGCGTAGCAAAATCAAAATGTCAATGTTATGTAGTTATGATATTGACAGTTCTCCAGCTTCGCATGCTTGTCAATGTCAACGGCTTTTTGTAACTCGGGATTACGTACATCGAGCTATATGAATACTGTTTTTCATATGATCCCGTTTTTCAGATGAAAGCATAAAGTCAAGTCTTGGAATGCATATAGCACTTCTCCGATTCATGAATCATGATTAAAATAATATAATTGGAAATTATTTCACGCGTGACTGATTTGATAACAAAGTAACACAATGTCGTCATTTCCAATAATGCTCAATCTGTCAATTAACTTTCCACTCTCTACGTTCTTGGGAGGTGGAAGACAAGACGAAGGGCAACAAGGACATAACCGTTGTCCCAAAATAAAATTTAAAAAAATTAGGTATTTGAAACACCGGTGACCGGATATTACTCAAAATAGCATACAATATTTCGCTCAAATTAACTTGATCTTGATTCTAGGAATAGCAGAGTTTTGCAGATATTAAAGCTTAAACGCTGATAAAACTTTCTTTTAGATAACCCCAGAAAATCAAAAATCTAGATTGGGCGTACGGATGGTAATAATGACTTCAAAAATTTCGGCGTGCAGTCAGTTAAAGAAGAAGCTCAGCTTTAATGATTGTGAGCACTTAAATATTTTTATTTTTAACTTGAGTATCTACTTGAGCTTAATTTCAAACAACTGCAAAACTGACAACGGAAGTTGTTTATTTTTGCAAAGAGGTTTACAATTTTAAAAAATGTCCAATACTACTAATACTAGGTATATTTATAATACTTACTTGTTAGTTAGTAAGTATGAAATGTGAATACAAGTATTTTTTCATGAATCTAATTTAGAATGTCACCTTGCATGGACTACATAAAATATAATATCAAAAGTAGCTACAAAAAAAACTTTTAAATTGTTAGACATAGTCTGTCAAATTTCCGTAGTCAGTCATGTATGAATTTTGTCATCTTTTGCCGTGTACGCTGCATCGTTAATGGGTTTTCCTTTAGTATTCACTTTATTCGTAGTTTTGTCGTGTCAAATCCGAAACTATTATATTGTGTAATATAGTTCCATTTTTCCCCTGTTTCTATCAATAAGAACGATCGAGCTTCCTCAAAAACCATGAATTGAATTTTAATCAAAAGTCTGTCTCGCTGTTTATTACATTAGAGCCATTACTTCTGCTTCTGCTATTGTTCATGATCATGATCATAATTCATATTCCTTTCCGAGCTCATTCATATACATAGTTAGAAATAGAGAAGTGGTATTGCGGGAAATGGATTAAGACCTACCACATTTTAACTTCATAACACGTTTATAAATTTCATGATAAATTGATTTCACACAGATCTGGAAAATGATGCTGATGAGTCGATGACTATGGATATTGTAAAATGTCTTATTTCACGATTAATTCCTTTGTTATGTTAAAGTCAGGTTGTTCGTGTTCTCCTTCCGGTGTTCCGATCAATAGGTACCTGATGTTCCTTTATTTGCTCCAATTATATATATAGTACATTGTATGCATGGCTTGTGCTGTTTTCTGTTTTTTATACTTAAAATTGTATCCCCGTGCAATGGGTAGAGCAACTGCAAATAAACAACCTGAATTGAATTATTATTGCTGTCATGCATGAAACTTCATTAAATTATTAAAAAGTTACAAACAAGATATTTAACTGGGAGCGAGTGATATCGTATGCCTGCATTTACTAACATGAAGGGTCAAAATGACAAATGATTTCGTATGGAATCAAAATACCTTTGTAAATGTTAATGTTGGTTGCTTCGAAATATCCCCCTTTCCTCGCTAATCATATTCCCCATTCGTGGTTAAAGATAAATATTTTAATTTATATCATCATATTGAGTCACTGCGTAAGAAAGGAGCTATTTAATCTAGAAAATCTTCATTAATTTATCAATATTTTCCCGAAATCTGGGTGGTTCTACTCGGGATAAGGATCGCATGGATTTTGTTTTACAGAACTATTGCGGATATATTGCTTCTGTTAAGATAAAATTTAACACTAATATTCTACCATTAAAAGTGCTTCTCATACGAAAGCATTTTTACTAGAACTGTGTCTTTCCATAATCCATCCACAATAGCAAAGTTTCAAGATTACACACTTGCTATTTGGTTAACGTTTGTTTTCTTGCCCTAGGTAATACAGATATAGAGACAGATAATAGGTATCACTTTGTTCCATATTTTAATACATGTAATGCAATGAAAGTGACATGATGAAATGGCATATTGTCGGCATGAGTATGTTCTTGTTGATCGTGACCGTCCTCAAAATACCTTATTTCATGAACAAAGTTAGGTTAAGCCCAGATTTGTACTAAAGACAGGATCAGAGAGAGAATCTAGAATCAAAGAATATTTAAGAGCATTTTAGGTGAATACGAATATCTAATAATAGTAATAATACCCAATACGTACAAATATAACTTATTATTAGTTAAAATACAACAATTGCATTGTTGACTGGAACACTATAGTATGAGTGCCTAGCCCACTATTACCCACTTGGCAAATGGGGAAAACTCATGACATGAAAATAAAGTCTGGTTTCATAGAACCTTTAATATGTTCGTTACGTGATGTACATGACTGTCTGGTTATAGTCACATAGGTATATCTATTGATTCCCCGAAATGAATGAGAATGATGAGAGTGAGAATGGAATCCCCCCATATATTTGACTAAATGCCGAGCATCATCCATGTAAATTATAATTGAGCCGAAGGAAGATGGGAGAGGAGGATGAGATGAGTAACTTTTCTAAAAACGACTTAACTTTCTTGACTACTCCTTGTAGATTTTCAGTAGTTCATTGGAGATGACGGGAAGCAGATCAAGTGGAGGCGAGGGGAAGCTCATGTAACGTAACGTAACGTAACAGTTTAGACGAGGCAGTTACATAATATAATCATATATTGCTGCTGTGTTAACAAGTTGAAGTTGGACTGGGGTGACATTAAACTACATATTTAATTGTTTCTGTTAATTTTATAATTCACGTTAATTTACACAACCCGACATAATCGCTAAAAGAATTTTGCCCCACTCCAAAACGGAATGGAAAGGAGCGAAAATTCCCTTCCAGTTTTAAAGAATCGACTCCCCGAAAACATGGCTTCCCCCGAGCCCGTCGGAATTCACAACAACTCATTACCCGATCTTGTGGATTCCAAAGCCAGAAAGGCCAGTTCAGCTTCCAGCGGGGGTGGGGGTGGCACCCCTCCCCCTCCGTACTCGGAGGAAGGTTCAAGAAGACCTAGTTCCGCATCCCTAAAAATAGCCGACCAGAACTCGGTAACCTCCAAGGGTTATAGCTACGCAGTGCCGAATGATATGAGTGAAGGCCTTACAAATCCTGTGTTCTTCAGCGAAGATTCCAACAATGCAGACAACAACAATGGCCCGACAGTACAAGATCATAACAGGACCCCTTCGGCAGGGCTCATCCCTGCAACTTCGTCCTTCGCCAGTCTGGGCCCTTATGAACGGTATGCCTCCAAGACAGCCCTGTACACCAATAACAACACAGAATACGACACGGAGAAGGGTCCACCATCGGATCCCTCCAAACAAACATCTTCTTCATTAGCATCAACAACAAAGGACGAGGAGAAGAAGAAGGGCAGCCAGGAGTACAAAGGGATGAAGAGGTATTTGGGCCTCTTGCTAACCCTTTCCGCAAGCTTTTGTTTTTCACTGGTTGTCCTCTTCGTGAAAGTACTGAAGGATTATGGGTTTGATGCTTATGGTGCCTCCTTTTGGAGGTATACGGGGACGGTGATCCCCACCATCCCACTCCTCTTCTTTTATGAATGTGGGCCGGGGGTCAAGAAGCAGGAGTCTGTCTTTACCAGCGTCTGGCCCGTGTTTAAGAATGAGAACTGGAAAACATGGATTGGTCTTTTGGTATGAAGGGATTCCCATTTTAATCAAGTTGGGTCCAATTTATGATTAGTTAACGATGACTATGAATTTTATAATTATATTTTCGCAAAATTTAGAGCCGAGGACTGATCGGCTCCACCTCCGTCATTCTCCGCTACTATGCCCTGAAATATCTGACGATTGGGGACACCTCTGTGATAACTTATGCAACACCAGTGCTGGTCACAGTTTTGGCTCATTTCTTCCTCAAGGAGAGATGTGGGGTCTTCCCCATCTTTGTCGCACTGTTCACCCTGTGCGGGGTTATCATCGTGTCCAAGCCACCCATCATTACTGGGGAAAAGGAATTTGATACGAATACGCTGGTAAGGCAATGTATTTTTTGGCAGTCCAGTCAACTTAATGTTTTTGTGGGTTAGCATGAATTCATATTGCTGCACTAATTATGAAACTTTTAAAAGTAGGTTATGTCACAAAAAGTGCCAAGGTCATAAGTGCACCTTACCTCTAGAATCAATGAAATTTCTGCCGGCTATATACTTTCAGTGTCATATTTATAAATTCAGATTAGGAGTTGGCGAGGACTCAATACTCATCTTCACTTCATTCATCATTATTCAGAAGTATCATTTGCATGCATTTGCTGCTAATTTATACCTGTCTAGTAGCTTTTAGTATATTTTGCAAATAGATAAATTTTAAGGTAAGTCCATCATTATGGACTTACTGCAAAATGAATTCCTTTTCAAGCTTTTTCCAATGACGTCTGTCTGGATGCAAACATACCACAACAAAGTATCGCTTCTAAAACGGTCTTAAAACTGGCTAAAAATAAAAGCTGCTCCATTTCATGTTCATGAATCATGACTATTCATGACTAATTTTCACTAAAGTTTATACTCAGATGAAAAATTAGTTATGAATGATTTGGAGTCGCATTCATATCATTAGCATCCTGTTCTGTTGCATTCATTCATGACTTTCCTTTGAAAGTCCTGCTTGCATCTGCTGCATGCGTGACGATGACATTGCAATGATGACATTTTTTATATATATTTTTTAGGATGCGTCCATTCTATGGTGGTTTGCATGGCTAATTATTATAAAAAGGTAGCGTGTTTATGTAACTCAACTCATCTCATCCTCACTAAAGTCATCCAAATCTTAAATGCCCTAACTTGAGAACTTACATTGTTACCATTTCATCTCTTTCAGTAATTCTTGAATTCTTCCAAGAACGTGTAAAGCAATATTACACTGAATTTCACGTGAAATAAATGGAAAATCCCATTATCATACAGTCCAGTCACATTTGATCAAAATTCTCGGTACCAATAAATTAGGGATCCGTCCATATCAACAATATGAGTTTGTCAAGGTCATTTAACAATTCGGCGGAGGGGGATCGGGGAGAATGAATAAGTTCGGTTTTTACATATACCTGACAAAATCTCTTTTTTTCTTCCTGGCAGTAGGCGCAAATGAGCAGGATAACAGTTCGCTTGACCCGACGACAAAATATGCTATGATTAAGACAAAAGTGATGGCAATTCGATATGATTTTTGCAGATTGGAACTGGACTAGCCTGCGGCTCCCTGCTATGCTCCGCGTTTATCGTCATCATAACCCGAAAAATTCGAGCTGTTCACTTTACCGTGATGACGCTTGTCTTCGGGATTATCGGAGTGGGCCAGGCTGTGGTACTCATCTACTTTTTCGGTGAGTTCAACCTCCCCTCGGAACTAACCGATTCATTGCTGGTGGCAGGGGTTTCCGGGATATCCTTTTTGGGGCAAATGTCAATCGTCCTCGCTCTGAAATTTGAACAAGCTGGACCAGTGGCCTTGATAAGATCCTGCGATGTGCTATTTGGTTTCCTGTTCCAGTACATTTTCTTGAGCGTGTCTCCCGATATGTTCAGGTACTAGAGGAGTGATATAAAATTATCAATATGGCCACATTTAAAATATAAAAATTATGAACTAATTGTAACCCATTTATATAACAGTGCCATTGGAGCCGTAATAGTTCTGACGGGTGTGTTATCCACTGGATTCCGAAAATGGCTGAACACACTCCCCCAAGATGATAAGCAACGAGCAAGGTGGTGGTTTATTCTTAAGTAGAATATGTTATATTTTTTAAGCATTCCTTTTATGACTGTGACTGATTGAGATTTTATGAAACTGCTGTGCAATTTTTTTGTTATGTACATTTGACTTGTTGAATTTTTGTTTTGCTTGTAAAAATGAATGTGAACCAATTTAACTTTTCTTATAACTTTGTTGATGTTCATTACCCTGTACGTTGGGTTGCCTTTGTTTATTTTCAATTTTAGAATGTCTTAACATTGTTTGTTAATTGTGATATGTTGAATAGTTTGATGTTAATTTACATTTTACCATATGTATTTAAGACAACGATGAAATTTAAAATTAAAATGTTTTTAAATGATTGGACACTGTAAATATTGTACTTGTACTTTTATCCATTGAAAATCAGGTAGCATACGTATTACATTACATATATCACAGCACTTAATTATTGGTTAATTCTTAATTAAAAGTAAAAACACTTAATTCTTAACGTAGTAAATACTGATCTGGATCTGATCATTTTACCTACTCTTCCTAGAATTGAATTTTATCTTTACATTGCCATTTTGAAGTTCATGCATTTTAACCTCGAAGATTAGTATTAATAACGTGACAGAATTTTCTTACAAAAATTAACTTTTTGCTCCAAAATACGAATCTATTGTTCTAGTTTGAATTTTTGAACTCGAAGCAGATTTTGCACCCCTTCCTCTTTTAGAACCGGAAGAAGATGATCCCCCTCCTCGAGGTCGTTTTTGAGCGCCTTTATTTGCTCGGTCAGCAGTAGCTTCCGAGGCCTCCTTTTTCATTAAAGTTCCCGGTCGTAAGTCAAAGGTTAAGGGTGGCAATCCATTAATTTCTCTTGATAGATCTTTGGCAAAGTGAAAGTCCATATGGGAAGGTAAGTCATGTGCGCTTACTTTCTTCCCACAACGTTCGCATTCTTTTTTGTCTCCAATAACAGTTGTTGAGGTCGAGAGTGCTGCAGAATTGAAAGGGGTCTCCTCGTTCCGTATAGCTTTAGTAGGTGTAAATTTTCTGGGACTTTTTCGTGGGCTCACTTTCGGGACCGTTTCACAAAATGAGAAAAATGCCTTACGAAGTTGACCTTCAGGTTTGCCATCACCAGCATTCGATGATTTCATTGGAGTGTTTGGCAAAGCGCTATCATTATTGGCAACGGTATTCATAGTTCTAGTTTCACTTTCACTACTAACTTTAGCTTGAGGCAATTCATTAGTTGAAGTGCTACTAGAAGCAGAAACTACTTTAGCACTTTCAAGTACATTTTTGTCTATATGTTCCTGATTTTTGGTAACAGGTACTGGTGGATTGTCCACTTTTTGTACACTTTGTTCACCCGAAGAAACTGGCGAATCTGACCTGGAGGAATCGATTGAATTGCCTGAACTAGTACTGAAGTAAGATGCGATCGTTGATGATGATTTTGCCTTTGAACTTCCACTACTGCTACTTGAAGCTGATGATTTTTTGGTACCCGCAACATCAGTACTTGCACTAGCTTTAAAGAACTCATTTATTTTCCCGTATCCGGATGTGTCCATTTCATCCTCAAATTTGGAAGCTATCAGGCCAAGGGAGTTTACCGGAACTATTCTATAAAAAATAAAAATAATGGATTGCATAATTTTAAATGCAAATAAAGCTATAAAGTATAAACAAACTTTAATTTTATAAACTACTGTACTTCCAAATGATGAACTAACTACATACCCAAGAGTCTGATATAATCTCTCCATTATTGCGAAAGCATCTGCAGTCATCCGTTCAGCATTGTACTGGGGATTAACTCCACAAGACCGCGAGAGAGGATTTTGATCTTCGAACTTAACATGCAATGTTAAAGTTCTGGCTCGTCTGTTATTCTGTTAATTAAAAACAAACATAATTCATAATTACAATTCAATGATAATAAGTTCTACTATTTTAATTCAAATTAAAAAATTAAAATGAAAGAACTCATGTTAAAATACCACTTCTAAATCCCTAACAATCCTCTCCGTTACTTCCTCAGCAAGTTGTGCAATCCAAAACTTGACCTTGTCCTTCGTTTTCAGAGCCTCGGGTCCAGAAAAGTTCTTATTGCATCCGATTGATTTAGGTAGTTGTCTTGGGGTAACAGGTTCGTCATCAAAGCCAAGAGAAAGTTGATACAGCCAAGCACTAAAACATAAATTAGCAAGTTCATTGATTGATATCATCTTCAAGTTCATATATTTCAAGATTTTCAAGTAGAAGACATTAAAATGCTTTATATATCACGTCATATCAATGTTTATTCCTTACTTACCCAGTTCTCGGACCAAGGCATGCGCTTAATTCCTTCTCGGAAAATTTTAATAAGTCACTCATTTGTACGCAACCCATCATTTCTGTCAACTGATCACCCAATTTCCCACCCAACCCCCTCACCTTCCCAATTTTTGTAGAGGCCCACAAAGCTGGAACCGAGGCATGTGATAATATTGTTTGTTTGTTGGGCTTATTGATGCCACAAACTAGTTTAGCCACAACCTACAAAAAGGAGAAAAATACGAAAAATACACAATTAGCAAATCGGGTGGTATCGAATTCCACTGATTAGTTAAAATAGAATCATAATGACATGTTAAGCAAATCTCTGTTTACCTAAATTTACCTTATTATGAGCTATCCCAGCCGAACATCGAAACTGAGTTTTCTGATAAACAGCCTCCCGGATTTTCCCCACTATTTCCGCCCCAATCGCCAGTTTGATGTCATCTATGGACGGAATCTCACTCCCCTTAATGGACTCAAACCAACTAGTTGTGGACTCATGACCCAAAACATAATTCGTAGAAAAAGCCTCCATATCCAACGACTCCAAGATACGCTCCCCCCAAGAGGAGAAAGTCTCCTGCGATGAAAGTTCCGCTAGTCTGACCTCCACGGCTTCAGTCAAGTCAATATACGCCTCGTCAACGGAGGCCCTCTCCACAGAGGGGCTGAACTCGCTGAGGACCTTGATTACCTCTCCTCCAGCGTCCCGGTACCTAAAAAAGTTAAATATCTCAAGAACTCCGGACTTTCGGAACAATTAAAGCAATCTATGCCAAACGCCAACTAACTTTGTCAAATCTGCTTTCCCCCGGGTTTCCGGAACACGGACTAGCTGGATCTCCGGACAAAGTGCTTTTGCGTCACCCCCTCGAATATTCCTGGAGACGCCTTTTGCTCTGGCTTCATAGTTGACGGCAATGATCCTACAAAAAATTAATTAAGTCCAATTAGCTTTTTTAATTTCTTAATCACACTCACCCAGTGTCCAATTTTCGAGTTCAACATTTTCAACAAATTATCCCATATCAAAACTTACGCGCCCCCTTTGAAGGCATTATACCTGCAATAAATATACAAAAATGAAAGCGTTTTAAATCTCTTCTTCCCCATTACTTAGTTTAGTGAAATGTGTTTTTAATGTTTGCCAAACTTACTGAACAACTGCCGCGGGGATCCCTTTAAGGGCCGGGTTGTCCCGTTCCTCAACCTGGACATAGAAACAGTCCATGTCCACCAGTGCGATCACCCGATTTGTGGACGTTGCCGAGACGGATGATGATGCCATTGACAA
>JAQIXQ010002669.1:0-10010 GCA_034700485.1 Pseudosinella alba | reverse complement strand
ATAGTGTAGGGAGAAAGCGAGAGATGTTTTAATTAATATTATGCTCTTAACTTTCTTGGGCAGTAGGCCTACTGAAGTTACAAGTTTTGGTACTTAAGTTCTTTCTTACATTACTGCTTATTAGTACTTGTTGTGACTTGAGTCTAGTAAACTAATGTTATGATATGATGATTATCAACATTTTAACAATTAACTATCCAAAAATCATTTAATTGACCAATGTAGTTACATAATAATATGGATGCATAATGCATGTACTATTTACTATTTACACTATATAAAAACCGAAAAAATTTAAGTCTGGTTCGGAGTCCCTCCTCCCAAGAGCCAATTTATACTATATTTATTTGCACTATGTTACTCATGCTTACTTGCAGACAATTTTTAGCAATTTTAAAAGTACGCACATTTATAAATTATAACCATCTTTTGAATTTGAACATACATTTACTTTACAGCGCAGCAGTTGGCAGTTGGTATCATTGATTGAAAGTTTAGTAGAAGACACCACCCAGTACTAGTACTCAGCAGCCTTGACAAAATTAAATTATCCGAAATGGGATAGGTTTTGGCGTAACTTTTATTATAAAGACTAGGTGGTGAGTGCACTTGCATTGTATAAATTTGTAGTAAGTACTATTACTAATTAATTTAATTATCTGCTGATCCTAAATTCCTTTATCTTTAGGATGGGTACAATTTTGATCGTTAATCGTTGGACAAGGATCCTTCCACAGGAGCCGGACTTAAAATCAGAACAGGCAAGCAGTTGAGTTGAGTGAATTGAATCATGGACATGAATATGGAACAGAGCTTTGTAACAATGGGAGGGTGGGAAGGCGCTGAAACGGATGATTTCTATGGAACACCAGTATCACCCTCCCCGAGTACTTCCGAGGGTGGAGATGATAACCAACCTGCAAGTGATGACGAGGAGTCACCGACACGTGGGGTTCCTTTGAATGGTCCCTTAAGGACTGCAACTGCCAGCGAAATATCGACCTACGTATTAACCGCGCTCAAAGGGGGAAAAAATTTGCTCGTCGAATGTCCCCCTGGATTGGACCGAAGAATGAATATCCTGCAAAGCACGTTAGACTATTATAGATATAGAAAGGGATTAAGTTCCAACTGTACAGAAGGCGAGAGCTCTGGTGGATCAACGGGTCCATCCAGGATCTACTTTGCTGCAAGGAATTTCCAGGGAATGGAGCAGGTCGTTCAAGAAATCAAGAGTAGGTTCGAGACAACTGGACATTTGAAAAATATTAGGATGTCAGTTCTGGGGTCAAAAAAGGATTTATGCGTACATCGTGACTTAAATGGAAAGGATGGGGTCACAGTAGAAATGAAATGCCACGAAATGATCCGAAACTACAATTCAACACGGGAAGCCCATTTCCGAGAGGAAGGAGAAAATGACATCTGCCCATTTTACTCAAATGCATTGGAAGTGGAAGGAGATCAGATATTTTCCTTTGTCGAAAATCATGAAATCTTCGACGGGGCTTTGCTGGTCAGGGACATAGAAGATTTCATCTCTCATGGAGGAAAGGAGAGCTGTCGGTGCCCATTCTTCGATAGTAACCTTCTACACGCTGAGGCAGATCTAGTTATCCTCCCAATTGAAATTCTGCTGTCCCCTGTTCTCCGCCGGGAATACGGAATTATGCTTCAGGACTCTATTTTAATAATTGACGATGGACACGATATCGAGAATTTATGTTACGAAGAAGGATCGCTAATGATCACGGATGTAGACCTAAGGAGAGCATCAACATCACTTAATCAGTTAATCACAGAAGATTATCAACACCAGCAACGACAGGGTGCGCTAGATCTCGCTGTGCAAGCATTTTCAACTATTGTAGAACCCTTACGGCAATTTTCAATTTGGATAAGAGATAATGCCCGGAGTGACAGTCGTCCTTCCAAAGAAGAAATTTTGGAACAACTATCATTTTTGCGCATAAATTCGACTAACATTGACTCCCTGTGTGATGCACTTACCAGACTACCCACCGAACCCGGTGTCACCATTTCAAACTACACAGCCTTTCAAAAACTAAAAAAGTTTTTCACGATCTGCAACACAGCTTCCCACAACGACAACGACTACTTTATGAAGGTGATCGAGTTCGAGATCCATAATGATGAGGAGGCTCTACCAGTTTTAAAAATAGTTTGCGCTAACGCAAATGTTGTGTTTGGACACGTAGAAAGACCTGCTTTATCCGTAATTGTGGGTGGCGACTGTCTTGCACCAATTAGCATTCTTAGGACTGAACTGGGAGTTGAATTTCACGACGTTCTTCCTGTGGTCTATGATCCAGCGTTGAAAATGAACGATCGCTACTTTTTCGGTTACTGCAGCAAAGGACCTAATGCAGAGGACTACGCCTTAAATTATGCGGCCAGAGGTTATGACACGGTAAAATTGGAAGTTGCTCAAGCTATTTTGAAACTCGCTGCAGTAATACCGAATGGTATGGTGGTACTCTTCCACTCTCGCCGCTATTTTGATATGATTTTAAGCTTCCTTAGACAAGTTCCTGATGATGCTCCGGGAAGGTCTACTTCACTCCTAGCGCAAATTGATCAGCTCAAGCATGTCATCGATCTCAGCAACTCAGCCCCAGAAACAAAAGCAGAGAAAATGCAAAATTACATTAGACTTTGTAGAAGACCAACAGGGTCTCGGAATGGTGCAATATTATTAGCGTACGCTCGGGACCCTCTGAATAACAGCTATCATTTGAAAGATGAGGAGATACGAGGAATCATTCATGTGAGTCTTCCATACGCAGCATGGCATCACAACGATGCGATTGTAGCTCGAAGAAAATACTTTGATGGGAGGCTGGGTGCGCAGTCGCACCCGGATCCTGTCAACGGAAACCACAACTGGTATGAAAGAGAAGCTTTTAGGATCGTGAATCAGGCATTTGGTCGATGTGTCCATCATGAAAAGGACTGGGGACTTGTGATAATTCTGGATGATCGCATGCACTCTAGGCGACCACAGTTTCACAGTGATCTTCTTCCGGCGTGGGTTTCACATCTTAATTTACTTAAGCGATATAAGTTCGATAGGTTGATTGAAGATGCACGTCATTTCGTGTCTATTTGCAATTTACAAGATTAAATATCTATACGTTATTTAGTTGCTAAGGGCAGTTCTAAACGTCAGGAGTATATAGAACTTATTGGTTATTGCCATGGATACTTAAAATGTGCAGAGACTGACAAAACAATAGAAACACACAATAGATTTAATGAACCAAACTAGATGTGCAATTCAAGGGGTTACCGTGTGATGAAACGAATTTTGAACGATGTTTCCCTAGGCACAAAGATGATATTTTATAGCATGAGATGCATGCTTATCTGTGGTCTTGTCTTGGAATTGTCGTCCATAAATTCTTAAATTAAGCACTAACCCTACTACTTTGCCCACAATGAAATCATTTCGAGCTTGGGTATATTCATGTGTAGTAGTCGATAGAAACATCGTTCAAAATCTGAGCAATCACAAAATGGCCCGGAAATTTACATGGGATTGCACCTCTATTTGTACTAACTCTATTAAACACACCGATAAAAAGACAAATCCTTTAAATTACATACAAATCACAAAACAGAACACTCGTATGGAGAAATTAAAGAAATACTCGTTTCTTGCCTTCATTTACGAAAACCAAAAAGCTATTAAATCACTTTAAATCAATTAAATTACAAGTGGCTGACCTGTGACATTAGTAAATAGTAATTACTAATTAGTAATTAATAAAATAATTTGTACATATTTTACCCTTTTACTTAAAATAACCATAAGATGCGGTTTATTATTATTTTCTTATCAGAGTCAACCAATCAATTACAGTATTCTTAATTTCTTAAATACTGACTGGTTTTACAAAATTAAACAAACATGTGCATGTGAAATTTAACAGAAATTATTCCAGGTTGGAAATTATTATGACTGATTTCATCAAAACAAACTACGTTTACTATCAATAATCGTTCATAGTGTAATAATTAATTATTTTATAAATAGTCTATCATAAAAATTTTATGATAAAATTACAATTGAATAAATCCACCGAGAAAAGGATTGAAATTGCATAACTCAACACACTCGATCTTTGTTGAATAATTTGATGTTGCATAATATGACTTTGACATATATTATGCTATCAACATTAACAGGAAAAGCTAGGATTTTCAATTTTTGTAAACGTTCTGACCATTCCAGGTTTCTTCGTCGCTATACGCATCGCCTTAATTTGACGTTTAGCCTTAAGTCGCTTTAAGTATAATCCTGACTGATCACTTGGATTGGACTTTACCTGCAACTGTAAAACAATATTAATACCAAATTAATAAGCGCATTTTCGCATAGAAATAACTCAAATTGTAGCTACAGTTTACTCCTGTTTACTCTGGCATGCGTATATTTGTACAAGTACCCGTTCTTGAAGCTGAGAGATGTAATCCTTAGAAATATCACAAGTATTAGCATACTGTTCCACAAACTGAACCAGAAACTCTTCCACTACAAGATTTCCATCATTGTCATAGTTAAGTTCTTGAAGGATTTCCAGTGCCCTGTTCGGAGATCTGTATTTCACTACAAGTTCGATGAAAGGTTCTAGCAAACACGTTACGTCCGCCTGTGTACACTTTTGCATCTCATACAACACTTCAAATGAGGTAAGGGCGGCTTCACCTTTACGTCTAACTGAATCAAGTAGTGCTAGTTAATAAAAATGGAAAAATAAAAAAATACTCCAGATTAATGAGGCAGCAAGATATTTTCTATCCAGCTAGTACTAATAGTATTTGCACTTCTAAATATTTAACTTACAGTTAAATCCATCAGTAGAAACGGTCTGGTCATGACCCTCAAGTAGTATTGTGGACTCCTTTCTCCACTCACAATACAGCTTCACTGCATGGATCATCTCTGCAACAAAGTTTGCCTGCTTTCTCTTCATGTTTGCCGTTTTCTTGGATTTTAAATTATATGTCGAAGTTGGGGGCAATCTAGATTGTTCCTGAATAGCCAATTAGAACAAGGTCAAATTAATTAAACAGCATTAGTAGATTGAAGTTAAATCATTTAATTGTAGCGCACTTATCAAACTGCAATTCATACATACGGTTAGTACTGCATGTCCGTCGATGAAATATCCCTTTTGAATAAGCCAGGTAGCAGTCTGCACACCAAGCCAGATCGGATACGTGGTAAACATGTTCTTTAAACATCTGTAAATGGGGGATAAGCGAATATTTGTGAATAATTTCACCTTTTGGCCTAACTTTTCATTGTCTACAATACAAATATTCATAATTACTATTTACTTACTCTGAGTACTGTTTTACAGCTTGAATACTTTCCTTGTAACGATTTACTAAAGCCAACAGTCCATGCTATTAAATCATTTCGTGGAATACAATTCATGATTATGCAATTAAGTCACTTCTTCATGATGATTATAATCTCCTCATTGTTATTTATACCAATTTTACATACCATCCATAACACCGTAATACTTCCCAGAAATGCATCAGGACGTCTGAATTGTGACATTCCTCCTACAAGGTGTAGCAAACCTGAAATAGACATTGCCAACTTGGGCCAGTCTCGAATCTTTAAAGCATAATGGGACGACTCCAGAATCATTGTGTATGGATGTTGAAAAAGCCACAGACCTGTTAAAAGTCACAATAAATAACGGCCATTTAAACTACGTGGAATACAAGATATTGCAATATTAGTATTTTAACTAGAACTACGTTATCAAACGTACTCCGACAATTCTGCGTAACCTTTCTGTTCATGGCATACACTTCATTCATCACTTCTGATATTTGGTCACGTATAAACGGGGTCTAAAAACAAAAATACATATATTAAGTTTACTAAATGTTTTTCATTTTTATAACAGTAGATGTGTTTCTTAAAGGCATGACTAACTCTCCAATATCTTCTCTGCCAATCTTCTTCTGCTAGTTCATCCTCACTTCTCCTAGATGCCAACAACTCCAACAAACCCGACGAATACCTCATTTTTTCGAAATCAAAGCCCCGCAAATGAGCTGATTCAAGATGTAGTCCTGCATCGTCTGAAGGGCTGTTCCGTTCTCTGTCTTTTCTAAGTGTCGCATGACGAGTCTTAAAAACGGTCCTTTCAGAGGGCCAATTTTTCTTGAATGTCTCAACCTTGTCCTCAAAGTCTGGGTCCACCATTTTAGCACAATACACTGGAAATCGGGTGATTCTGGCAAGGTGCTTTGCAAGGACCATCCGCTGCATGTCAAACACTTTGGGGAGCTTCATGAGGACCTGGTGCGTTCTCCTCCCTCGGCCAATCGTTTGTTTAACGAGCATCCCTGAAAGCCGCCCCTCCTGCTTCTTGCTGTAGCCCCACAGCTTCCCCATTCTGGTCAAGGATTAGGAAACTCTTTCTTGCTATAAATCGAAATCGAAAACCTAAGCAAATAAATAAAGATGAATTAAGCTTTATAAGTTGTGAAAGTTAAACATTGAATTTAAATATCTTTATCCTTTCGTGGGAACAAGCCCATCGAACGAACAGGACAAAATATCGATACATTGACATTTCCCATCATATCATGATCAACCGGAAGAAGAGCTCTTTTTTGCTTTACTTACTCTCATTTGACAATTATTGACAGTCGACCGTCATCGGTTGATGAATGATGACTTTTGTGGTGAGTCACCTCGTCAAAAACGGTGTAGCCGAACCGAACACTTAAATACCTCCTTAAATGACTGGTGGAAACTGGAATAAGTTCCTTCACGCTAATGCAGCGTCTAACCAACCAACCAATTAACCAGTTAACGATAAAGATGTTTTCAATGTAATCTAAATTTACTATCTTCTCTGTGAAAGTCCTACAAACACGGGGGATAGAACCCGAGGAATTTGGACTTTTTGCACTTGCTCACATGTTCACTCTGCTGTTTATTCTTGGGTCGGACGGAGTGGCGAGGCGGCATTTCATTTGCCTTGTGTGCAGCCATTTCTCCTCTTGCCCCATATCAGTAACAAGCCTCCTCCGCGTCTGACTCTGATCTGATTATATACGGCATAATGAACCGTATCTGTCCGGATTTAGGCGTTGCGTTACTTTTAATAATTGCCAATTAAATCTAATCTATGTAAATGTAAAATGTGGACCTAATAAAAATAGATACAGAACGTTTGCTACTTGGAATTAACTAAATAAATTGATATTTTTATTGCACATTAACTTTAAAAACTTGAAATCTATGATTTATGCCTCCCAAACAATGTAATTTAACAACTGACATTAGTCCACCGTTGGTCTCATTCGCATTTACAAAAAATAGTCGCCTGGCCCGAGAATGCAACAATGCCATAGAACACATAATGCAGGGTTCATGAGTGGTGAAAATATCCAGGCCTGTACACAAGTAGTCAGTGGGTTTGGTCCTTGGGATCCGTTTGCAGAGGATGTTACGATCCCTTACTTCCCATGCCTTCTCCGGGTCCTTTTGTGCTTCTGCCAAGAGGTTCAAGCAGTTCATTACTGAATGGCCCAGAATTTTGGGGGAGGAGTTAGCTAGACAAACTAATTCCCTATCTGTGGGATCGTAAACTGCACAGGATTGTTTCCCAGTAGCATAGAACCTGTCGAGTACCGCTTGCAAATTCGTTGAAATGGATTCCAGCTCGCCCTGCCCAAATCCACAATTTTCCGTGAGCAGTTTTTCTGTCTCCTTGTCTGGGTGAAAGTTGCAAGGCCAAAACTCGTTGGACTTTCTAAACTGCTGGGTTGAAAGTGGCCTTTGGGTGGGGACTGAGGTCTCCGAGACACGAGAAAATGAAGCCAATGATGGATGATCAGGAGGGAGACTGCTTTTCCCGATTATTATTTCCAGTGTGTCGTTACCGTTACGAGTCCGGATCCGTTTTAAATGTTCCATTTCAGGAGGAAGCGGAGGAAGACTTTTTAGTAAACTACTGGCATCCTTCTTGCTTTTTAACTCGGCTGTGAAAATGCTACACAAAGAGATATCTGGGGAAGATAACTGATTATCTAAAACTGCAAGAATTGTTTTAACGACCACCTTATTATTGGCTCTGGGCTTTTTTGAGGGTGGCGATGAGGAATCTTCAAGTTGTTCCATTTTGGTAAGTAAAGTGAGTTCCATTCTAACTCTAAAACTATGTAGATATATCATCAATCCATATACTTTTGTTTTAAAACAATAAGGCACAAAACACGGCACTCGAACTAAAAATTACGCTTCAATTACTAATTACAATGTTAGTTTATTTAAGATAGTTTATCAAAATGTTTACACTGTGGTGTGGAATTTTTTACTGCATAGCTCATTAATTTAATCATTTCCCAAATCCACCTTGGCAATTAGGGCTCGGGGCTACAGACTGCGACTTCTCCCATTCAACTTCTGTACGGGCAACGATGGAGAGGGCATGTAGTCCTGTGTCCAACTCTGGCTTCAGTAGTTCCTGGACCTATGAACATGCACCAACCACATAAAAAAAATAGGAGTCAGTAAACTAATTCAATTACATTCATTCACTCACGTTAATCAATCAAGTATAAATTGCCCTTCGAAAGTCGAATCACTTTGAACTGACTGACTACAATTGACAATGAAAACATGTAAGACTAAGACTCACCTTTTGATGTCGTTTGACCAAACCAATGCCTTGGAACTGAGGAGAGACGATAACCACCTAGACACAAATTAATTAAATAGATAGTTATTTTAACAAGTGAGGTAGAAGGGCTATATGGACAAACAAATAAATGAAATGATGTATATTTAAGTAAATGTATTGACTTTCAAAGTGAAGTGGGCAACAACAAATGACTCGATTCTAAAAATTTGAAATTAAAAATAGTAATTCATTTCAAATTACCTTCAAATGAGTTTCAGATTCTTTCGGCACGTTGTGCATGTGTGACTCATTAATGATATCCAAGTGCACGGGGCTTAGCTCGGTCTGGAGCGTGTTCCGAATCCGTTCCACCCTTGTCGCCATTGCATGTGCTGTGGAGTGAAAGTATCTTGGAACTGCAAGCGGACTCCTCCCCCGGCTCCTCCCAACTAGTGACAGTCCTCGAAAGGTCCACAGCTTGACGGGTGGTTGTGGGGGCGTTCTCGATATTATCGGACTTCCTTTGTAGAATTTTAAAGACAGAAAAAGTAGACCACCAAATTTCAAGTTCGAACTTCGGAGAGTTTATTTTATTGCATTTTCCCCCTTTTTGTAACTTTGTAATTCTATATTAGCCTAACCTGCCGGCTGCCTAATGTTGATCGACCTGACTAATCAATCAATCAATCAGTAGCCAAGAACACCACTGTAATAATATGTGATGATCACGATCGCGGATATCTTATCAATTATCAGCTCACTAACTTGTAGTTGAACCAAATTTATGTTTTTATTTTAGCTACAATCATGCGTACCGAAGAAAATTCAATTATTAATTGTGGTTGTATATTATTATTATTGTAATACAATAATTGTATTGTTTGTAGTGGTATTTACGCAGGGTTCCGATTTCCGATCTTCTAACTCCAAGTATGCATCCAATCTTCATCCGCCGGCACTTCTAATTCTGCTTGCTGGCATCAGGAATGTGAATAGTGAATGCTACTATACTGTGATACTGTGAATTTGAAAAACCCTGCTGATCTGTTCCTTGGCAATGCGGCAGCTGGAGCTGCACTTAGCTCTTGCCTTTGTTCATTCATTGTGTTGCAGGCTGGGCGGCGGCATCTGCTCGGAATATAATGCATGTCATGAAATTGTTCAACCAAATGTCAAGTTACGATTACACCGCGTAATTTGTGAAATGGAGGTTAAAGATCGTCGTAATGCTGGGATATAAAACTAGCTGACGAGGATTACGCATGAGGTGTGAATTTTGTTTTTCGACTTTTTGGTAATTTTATCGTATTCTCCATCGAAAATGAC
>JAQIXQ010002668.1:0-10010 GCA_034700485.1 Pseudosinella alba | reverse complement strand
CCCCCCGGACCCCCCATATCGCAATCTGTTTTGTATATTCCCTGGTACGACTAAGTGACTAAGTCGTACTTTAATTGCGCCGCGAGGCGCAAAAAATTTTTTTGAGGTCTCAGATGGCCACAGAGGGACGGGTTTCCTAAAAATGGGAGTAGTTTTCTCTCTTAAAATGTGGACGTTTTGCGCTGAATAAAATTGAAAATCTCCATAAGCTTAACACGGGTTTTCAAATGTGAATTTTTCAGAATCAAAATATCAAAAATAACTAATTTTTATACGTAGATTTCGAATCTGAAATCCGTTTTTCCAAATAATGCACAGTTTCGGAGATACGTCCTTTTCTATCAAGTTATACTAAATATGAATATGAAGCTATGAAATTGGTACACATTTTTACAATTTAGTTAGTGCAAATACAAATTAACAACTGGCGCTTTATTTTCTATGCCCTCTGTTGGTGCTCCCAACTGGATATGTACATTTTTACTACTATAACTATAACTAACAAAACAACATCAAAAACCAAATTAAAGCTTGTCATGTCATAAGTTATGTTATTATGACTGGAATGCAATGACCGGATACCGGATTATTTACAAATTATAACACATTATTTCATTGCAATTTGCAATAGAGCAGAATGAAAATATGAAATGTGTAACAGGCTTCCTGTTACACAGGCATTTATATCATTGCATTGGATAATAGAAAATACTTATCGTAACCGTGTTAGTATCAATCACCAAACCAACCCGAACCAAATAACTTTTTACTTTTCACTATCTCATTCGTCGTCGCTGTCACTGTTATAGTAACCGCCCCCGCCCTGCCCCCAGTTAATCCTTCCTTTACTCTCCTGAATCCTTTTAACGACCGTGGATTTTCTAGTAAAATTTAAACCGGACTTATCCTCCGGGTCCGGGTCTTGCTTTCGAACAACGTGCCACTCACTCCTGTCCTTCCCGAATTGGCGCTCAAGAGATCCATGGAGGAACTCCTTGGGAGCAGTGGCCGAGTTCCCAAGGTTCCAGCTAATAAAGGCCTCATCTGATAATTTATTGAGAGCCAGACTTCCACGGCGATCCAAGCGCCTGTCAACTACATTCCCCATTCCCTCAACAACAGCTTCACAATGGGTTCGGGCCATTCCTGATAGAAGCAAATGCCCCGCCTCCTTACAATTAACGAAGTTCTTATCACGGCTTGTAAAATTGGATAGGAACTCTCTTTCCTGCTTCGGTGTCATTCTTGTTGTCTCAGTAGTGGGAGTGGGAGTGGGAGTGCGACTGGAAGTGGAGGTAGTATTCACAACTGCGGTTGAACTGGTGGATGTGGAGGTTGAGGCAGTAGCTGGTGTTGCTGGTGTAGGTGTGGATGTAGGTAGACTTTGTAAAAATTCCTTGGCCTTAGTCTGGATCCGCTGGTGCAATGTCTCGTACTGGGCGCCGAGGAGCTCACTGGTGGTTGTGTCATCATTTTCCAAGTACCCATGCAACTTTGCTATTTTGGCGTAGGCCTGGAAATTACTTTGCTGTTCGTCCTTCAATTGCTCATCTGTTTCCGACTTCAATATTGAATTTGTAGAAAATGCAATGTTGGCTTTGGTTGTTGTTGGATTTTCGTTGAACTGTTCAGTGAATCGTTGTTCCATGTTTCTTGCCAATGTACCTGCGAATCGGCCAAGATCCACTTTTGCCGATTTTATGGCATCTGTGACAGACGAGTGCTGCCTGTCAGGATCAGTTGCCCTCGCCCGTGTGCCAGATGCCATAGGGTCCATTATATGGTCGTAAATGGGCATGTCTTTATACGTATTACCGCTGGAAAGTTGTTGAACAGCTCCTGTAAACTTCTTCATTCCCGGGAGTTCCGTTCGGTCTGCATCAGTCAGTTGCGCGTTCATTTCTTTAAGGTTTCTGATTGCATCTTTAACTGTGTCCTCAATAATCCACGGATAATTCCCTGGATGCTGCGTTACTTCTGAGCACTTTGCGACCTCGCGGTAAATGTCACATAGTCCGGTTGATTTAAGTATCATTGTGGCGTTGTCAATTTTTCGGAGGTCCCCTGATTTCTGCAAATTCAGTTTACGATAAAGGGCTGGCAAGTTTTCATCAAAATTTTGCAAGATCCTATGGCTGTGCGCAGCGAATCGGGTTTTTGAAAATGTATTCACAGCCCTGGCTTTGCCCCCAGCCTCTGCTTGTAGGTCTCTCCAGCCGCTTCCAATTTTATGCTTCGTATGGATATCATTAATAATATCCCTGGTCTTATCTACCCATGCGTTCCTGTTCTCTTCCGGCTTTTGTTTCTTTCCCCTGACTTTCTCCTTATCTCCACCACGGGCATCCTTGTCGCAGAGTTCAATCAAATGTGAGGAATCCCAGTGCTTCGAAACAAATCCTGGAGCGGGATTTGGTTGGCCCAGGCGAGTGCAAAGTAGCTCTGTTGTATGATGGCGGATGTACTGACCGTCTGCTGCCACGCCCACTAGTCTGAAATGGATAATGAAATATAGTTAGTACTTATTAGTTCGGATGTTGAAGCTCCAGAAAGCGCTCATTTGGCGTTGGAGCATCAGGCATCCTCCTCGTCTGCCTCTTCGTCCAGCTTTTCCTCGGCCATCCTCGGAGGATGGCCGAGGAGCTCATGAAAGGAGCGCTGGACGACGAGGCTGAAGAGGAAGAGGAGGATCGTCCTCCTCTTCCTCTTTGGCCTCTTCGTCCAGCTCTTCCTCGGCCATCCTCCGAGGATAGCCGTGGAGCTCATGCAAGGAGCGCTGGAAGAAGAGGCTGAAGAGGAAGATGGTCGAGGAGAGCGAAGGAAAATGGAGTATGAAAAATGAGCATATTATATCGCTGGCTATGCCAGGAGAATAGATATATTTTATAACAATCCTAACCTCCTCCTAAGCTGTTCGTCTGTCAAATCAAGGATTGATTGAAGGTCTTCATGAATCACTCTTGCAAATTCATCGCCTGCATGGGAGTTGATCTTGGAAGCCTTTAAGAATAAGTCGACCTGCCTCCCTTTCAGATTTGTTATAATTCCCGTAATTTGGATTGTGTCCCTATTAGGAGTCATCGCATCCGCGATCACTGAGAACGGGGGAGGCCTCCCGGATGCCGGATGGGGTGAAGTCATGTCACTTCTCAATTTCTCAATGAGTGTTGCTGCAAAGTGTTTATGCATTTCGGCTGCAAAATTTCTGGAGTGATTAAGGGTTCCCATGTCCACCCCTAAGGCATCAAGATGTGCAACCTCTTTTTCAAACTGGGATTGGCTTTTGTCTTCAATGCACGCTTTTAATGCACATCGGGCAAGCCGCTCCGCCACTTCTTCATTTCTGCAAGCTTGGGCAGCCGTCTTCTCTGAAAGCTTGCCAAATTCTCTTGCATTTTTCATGTGGGCAGCAGATTCCATGTGCGTAACAGCTTTTTTCTTGAGGTTGCGAAATGCTTTCTCTTTTACTTCTTTAAGCTCTTTTACACCCAGTTTGCTGCCACTGGAAGAATCAATAGACGAGGGATCATAATTCAAGTTTCCCAACGGCTTGTTTCCTGGAGCGGAGTTCGAATAACTGGATGCGCATGGGCGGCATTTTAACCCTGACAATGATCCGTCTTCCTTGTTCCATTTTTCGAATTCGGGAAATATTCTCAAAATGTCCTCTATAGTTTTTGCTCCGGTCATCAAAGCTTTCCGATCCTCATCCGAAATGCTCAGCGTTTCTGTGGTTTGGTTCTGTGATTGGGTTTCGGAAGCTTGTGATTGTGAGGATGAATTAGTGGAACCGGAAGTTGTTGCAGTGGTAGCCGCAGTCGCAGTAATGCTAGGTGCAGATGGAACTTGAATGGAAGCGTGTTGTAGCATCAGAGTTTTTAGCATGTTTTGCATTTCTTCCATCTTCTGGTCAAAATGCTCCTTCGATAATTGATTGACAGTTGAGGTTGAGGACATTTTCTGCAGATCCAAAATGGGTTGGTGCAGGCTGTGCGAAGACAATGATGTTGTGGTTGTTGCTGCTGTTGGCGTTGGCACAGACGAGGATGAGGATGAGCCGGATGAGGGTAATTCTGTATCTGTGAAATAAAAGTAGAATATTTATAATTTTAACTTCTAACGGAGACCTTCCCGCGATAGCGTAGAGTGCAAAATTATACCGTTTGTATTGATTAGAAAGTATCATCATGAAATAAATTTTATGATAATATAAAATTGCATATAGCATAACATACCCTTACTAGTTTCCTCTTGTGGGCGTGGCTGTGAGGTTTGTCCATCCAATTCCATATCAATAGTATGAGGCTGAGGCTGCGATTTAGGATATTGGCTGTCACCCACGGAGTGGTAAGATTCATTTCCAGCTTTTGCAGATACACATTCGGCTTCCTGTGCAAAATAGAAAAAAAAATTACATGACGCATGAGTTTTAATAGTACTGACATTGTAGTGCATCTAATAGTGCATAGTGCATATTTGAAAACTGAATTTAAATTTTAACTATAAATCATCTTACCCCGGTTTTCCATCGTTTTCTTGGTTGAACTTCCATTGGGGAAGGAGGAGAGTGCCAAGTTTGCGGTGGGGTTCCTGCGTCATCCATTGGCTGTGGTGGTATTTGTTCCGACACGGATCTTTCATCCAATGAACCAGTTGTCAATGCAAAGTGTGCAGCAGCTTGAGCTTGATCCTGGTTTGATTTAACAGCCCCATCTCCAGTTCCAGTTGTTAAGATTGCATTAATCATTGAAGACATCCTGGCGGAGGAGATAGTGGCGGAGGTAGACGGCAATGATACAATATCCGGTGTCGCTGCCATGAGAAGGTTTCCAGGAGTGGTCCCAGGACCGCCCCCAGCCGATTGATTATCTAGTAATGGAGCTGAATTAGATTCTACCACCAGGTTGGCGGCAGCAACTCTGGCTAACTCCCTCTCCGCCGCCATTGCAGCGGCAAACTCTGCGGATTCTTTCTGACGCTTCTCTTCTTCCTTTTTCTCCTTTCGAGCTTGGTCCTCTTGTTTTTTTGCTAAAGCTAGGTCAGCAAGCTTCTTCTTCCTTGCTTCCTCTACCTGCTTCTGAAAATTTGCCAAGTTTGCAGACCTTTCTTGATCATCTAGACCCCTTCGCTGTGCTCTAATGCGTTCCAGTTCATCCCTCTCAATCTTCTGCTGCGCCTCCAGCAAATCCTGCGCACTTTGTCCCGCAATGTTCCTTTGGTTTTTCTCCATTGGCGGAAGCGATCCATGAAAAGACTTCGTATGAGAAGGTAATTTGTCTCTTCTTATACCCTTATCGCAGTACCCGCAGCGAACTTCCTGGTGAGCAGGAGGAATTTTTTTAGAGTGAGCGTGCATTATTATGATTAGTTGGATCTTAAATGTTACCACTGTTACTAACAGTCTGGTAGCCGGTACTAAACAAATTACTATTACAAATTACAATATCGCACTTTGCACTTGTTTGTAATGTAGTAATGTAAAATATAATGCATTATGCAATTAGCAAAAATGTAAATGACAAATTGCAAACTCCAAATAATTATACTGAGATTTGAAATTAGGGTGTGGTGTGACTTGGGCTTTTGCAAATAAATGACAAATGACTTGAAATGACCATGAATAGCAATAGCATAATAAGATGCCGTTGATTCCGTCTGCATGTGATATCATGCGATGGAAAGTTTAGATGGAATTGATGGAAAGTGGTGATGGTGATGAATATTCTGACTCTGACTGACGATTAGAAGAGTTTATAACGCTAACGCTTATTAGCTTTTAGCGTGAAAGCTATGAAAATGAAACGGAAGGAATTTATTATAAGAAGACTCGTTGACGAGACTGACTTGACTACAACTTTATCATATTATATCTATATCGATATCCTATATGATTCATATAATTTCAAATTTCATATTCATAAGATAAGCATAGTTGCTTACGCGGGATGCGGGAACGTCCCCGGGTGTGTCCCTCCTTCCCAATATAAAAGAAGTGTTTTCTGGGCCAATTTTTTGCGCTGACTACGAATCCGAAGTCCGTTATTTGTTAGTCGCAAATCTGGGCACAAGGGAACCTCCTCATATGTGTTAAAATTGTGTCAATTTATGAATATGTGGGAAACCAAAATATCGAAGCTAACTAGTTTGTATGCGTAGATTTCGAATCTGAAATCCGTTTTTCAAAATAATGCATAGTTTTAGAGTTATTTAGTGTACAATCAAATTTTCGGTATCTCCGGAAATATGCATTATTTTGAAAAACAGATTTCAGATTCGAAATCTACGCATACAAACTAGTTAGCTTCGATATTTTGGTTTCCCACACATTCATAAATTGACACAATTTTAACACATATGAGGAGGTTCCCTTGTGCCCAGATTTGCGACTAACAAATAACGGACTTTGGATTCGTAGTCAGCGCAAAAAATTGGCTAAGAAAACACTTCTTTTATATTGGGAAGGAGGGACACACCCGGGGACGTTCCCGCGTTAGTTATGTTCTTTTGTCCAGTGACCAGCACATAAGAGTATGCGGAGAGAAAAGGAACGGAAGGCTAACCTCTTCGATTATAATTTTTGTAATTATGTAGACGTTATGATTATATGAGGATTTCGTGCATAACTTATGCAGCATAGGCATAGGGCATGATGCATAGCTACATAGCTTGGAATGGCGTGTCGTGTCACATGACTCGTGTGAGGTGAGGAATATCTCATCTTGTTTCCTGCAGAAACTTAACCCAACAACAACATCATTCTCATTTCCTTAATTTAGCATCTCAGTTTAATTTACTGTTCTGAATGATCACTAATCAAAATCTGATAAAATCGGGTTTTTGTTGGACAGGGTCGAAGGCCGAATATTGTTTAAATTGTTTTACAGTCATATTACTGCTTGTATGCTTGTTTTAATTTTTAGTTTTTGTGCAGTGCAGTGCTAGTGCATTTACTATCATTAATAATGGCAGCAGTCACAGCATCCAATCCAATGGATTACTACAATGAAGCGATAGAAATACATTCAAAAGCGGTTAATTTTATTGCTCTACGAAACTGGTCCGAAGCGCATACACTGCTATTTGTAGCGTGTAAGCATTTGCAATCAGGTATGACATGACATTATATTATTATAATCCATTTAATTGAGCAACGCCGAGTCGCTGATTGATATTAATTAAAATGTATGTGAATTGTACAAATTCAAAGGACGGGCACTGATCCCAGAAGGCAACAACTACTTCAAGCAAATTTTTCTCGATCTGGAAACGGAATGGGAAATCGAACTTTCGGTGACAGAGCGGAACAAGCTGGATGAACTACGGAGAAGTGCAATTACCCCGGCAAGGAGCAGTGCGTTACAGGCTGCGTCCAGCTCTTTCTCAGCAGCTTCTGGGACCTTTGTGGATGGCCCCCCCGCCTCCGTCCTCGGCCAAGCACAAGTCACTGTCCAAGAACCCGCCCCTGTCACTGTTTCCGTGAACGCTCCCCCCGCCCCCGTACTCGCCCAAGCCCAAGACCCTGTCCAAGCCGTCGCCACCGTTCCCGTCCCCGCCAATGGTCCTATTTCCGACGACAATTGTAATGATATCAAGGAGGAGGAGGAGGAAAAGGCAATGCTGCGACTTCGTAATGGCTTTAAAGCTATGGCTGAAAGAGGAATGCCCAAAACAGACTTGTCAAGCATTGTCGGATACGACTCTGTGAAGAAGCTCATTCATAGACTTTTCGTAATTCCGAAGCGCTATCCTGATTTCCATGTAACTCAAGACGAAACGGAACATATTTTATTATTCGGGGTAAGAACGGAACAGATTAAAATGATGATCTTATATAATATGTCAACTAACTAAATGGCATCGCTTGAATTGATTTCTAATTTTTATAGGAAAAATGTATTTTAATTATTTTCAATGGTTATTATCATAATATAATTAGTTTAGTAAGAGTAAATATTCTAATATAATATATATTATATATACATTTAATTTCTCTAGGAACCGGGCTGTGGCAAGACTGCATTCGGTGCTGCTATTGCACATATATTCGGGGGTAAGCTATTTATTTCAATAACTCCTGCTGATTTAAATGGCAAGTATGTTGGCGAGTCCGAGAAAAAACTGAAAGCATTGATGGATTATGCCAATGGCGTTGATCGCATCGTATTATTCTTTGGTAAGTTGAAGCAAATTGCAAATAAAATTTCATAAGCAAAGGCTAATATTTAAATTGTAAAATTGCAATGTTTGAATATATTCATTTAGTTGCTTTTAACATTAAACTTATTATTTTCGTTTGCAGACGAACTGGATGGGTTATTCAAAAACCGAAGCGTTTCTGCCGGCGATGGGCCTCTACAGACACAGTTTCTTGCCTTGACTTCCGGTGTCCATGGCTTTTCAAGAAATATACTGATGATTGCCACCACGAATTATCCTTTACAGCTAGATGAAGCTACTCGTCGTCGCTTCTCAAAGGAAATATACATTGGCCTGCCGGACTCCAAGACCAAGGAACAACTTCTCATACATTACTATGGGAAGGAAAATTATGACCTGGTTACCCAGAAATGCCCCACCTCATTTTTTGATAATGAATTGAAAGAGTAAGTCAGTTTTTGTTGTATCCGCGAAAGAATTAGCCTTGCCGTAATTTAATAGGTAATATGAGAATGGGACGAGACAGGATACAATTATAACCTTATACTTTCTCTTGTTATTTTTGCTAGCTTTACTTGCTCCGATATGAAATTATTCGCTAAAGGAATGCGAACTCTGCCACTTTGGAAAGCAATGGAGAGCAAAACTTTCATTTTCAAGAATACATTTACGGCAGGGGATGGAACAACGCATCTTAATAAATGGATTCCTTGTAATCCGGATATAGATGGCGCAGTAAAAAAGGATTTCGAAACTATAAATCCAACTGAACTATATTGCCCACCACCGGTTGCAGACGTAAGCTTAGCTTGTTCATCATATTACATATTATTATTATTGATACGTACAAAACGTATATACATACATTAACTTAACATACTTGCTCTTGTTCCCATTCGTGTTACTGTTACCATTTCCAAAATTTCATTTGTGATTTCATATTCAGCCGGATTTCTACGCAGTGGCAAGCTGCATGAAGCCAACTTCGTGTGTACCAGCTCCTGACTTACTTCATCCAAGGGGGATGAAAGAGGGACTTGACTATTTTAAAAGCAATCATGGCTATGACCCGGAGAAGCTTTTGGCTTACTATAGAGGCTACTTCGCCAAACAACGGCGGAATGAGCAGAGGAAGAATACTGAGCAGGAGAGAGCTAGTGGGACTGCGGAACGGCCCCGACCAGCCCGACCAGTATCCAAAATGACTCAAAAGTTTGGCCAAATGAAATCTTATTGTCAATCCAAAATTGCAGCGGGGCTGGGACAGTCATCAACAGAAGAAGAGTCACAAAAAGTAAACTCTTCCAAGGGAACTGCTACTGCGGATTGGGGGGACGACTCATCTAGGCGTAGTGACAAAAAGTTGCCAAAAAAAAGACCGGGACAGATTTCCAAGATTGCCACTAGATTCATGGAACTGCTTTAGATTAGCGTCACAATATTGTCAATTTGTCAACAAATTATGAATATAAAAATATAGCAATTTTGGCTTTTGCAGCTGCGAGCTGCTCTGCCGCTGACACTAATATTTAAAACTGTTCTCTTAATGTTTTTTTTAAATTTATTTGTTGAAGTATTGTATCTAATTTTTAGCTGCTAATAATAAATCTTAAAAAATTAAAACGCCTTTTCATGAAAACTAATTCGGCATCTTGTGTGCATCAAACCCCATTTGACTTCCTTCCCTCCCCTCCGCCCTGTTCCTTCTTCTCATTCCTTTTCCTTCCCCACCGCCCTGTTCCTTCCCCTCCGCCCTGTTCCTTCTTCTCCAACTATTTCCTTCCCCTCCGCCCTGTTTCTTCCTCTCCGCCATGTTCCTTCCCCTCCGCCATGTTCCTTCCCCTCCGCCCTGT
>JAQIXQ010002667.1:0-10017 GCA_034700485.1 Pseudosinella alba | reverse complement strand
GATGGGCGGGGAATTTTAGTGCAATAGTACAGGGGCTGCAACTACATAGGGTGCTGTAATATGGAAGTTCCAGTGTAGATTCATATTTTAAAGCAAATATTTAGTTATAATTTGGCAAATAAAAAAGAGCCCAGTTAGCAAATTATCTGGTTAAGAAGATAACATAATATATATATGAACCTGGGTGAAAGCTTTTGACTATTGATAGGTATTTTTTATACAGAATATACGTGATTTGGAGCTGCAGGCCAATTTTTTTTAGAAATCCTTAAATACTTGTTAAAGAAACAAATTGCTCATATACTGTATTTCTTTCATTTCAGCTCCGTGTTTAGCCTTCGTTGCCAACGAATTAGTTAACTTCGTCATTTCACCAGAAGGAAACTAGAGAAGGAATCAAATTCGATTTATAGATTACCTCCTCCAACCAATAATGGACGATGTCGGATGGAAGTCACCGGTAGCCCCAAAGGATGCTGACAATGCCGATGTCGCAACAGGATCAATGGAAACTGGAGGAACCACCTCTCACATGGAATCCTCCTCATGCGTTCAACATCCACTCCAGAATGACTTGGTAGATACTCCTTAAAAAATAATCTTAAATCAGTGACGGTCCAGTTATATATTTAAATGTTGTCGTTGGTATTGGAATCAGGTAATATAATCTTTTTTTTGTTGGGAATATAGATCCTAACAAACTTGTTCAGGTTCTGCCCTCCGGACCAACACCAACTATCAAACATGAGGCTGGTTTGCAAGCAGTGGTGTGACCATTCATTGCCCTCGTGGAGGGCCAAAATTCCCATCACATTTTCCGAGCCATTTTTACATTTTCAAAATGCATACGACATTATCCTGGGTGAAATTTCTGGAGAAGTGGATCCTGGGAGGGTTTATCGCCTCCAGGACTTTGTACATGATTATGTGAACAACCCCGAAAATAAAACTGACCTGTATCCACATCGATCCATAAGATTATATTCCTGGGGGCTTGACTCTCCGCCATACTGGCGCCAATCATTTTGGGATGCTATGGGAATCAACGTGACCACCCTGGAACTTAATAGCTGCTCCTTCGAAGAAGAAGAAGAGTTTCAGACGCTTATTTACCAAACTTGCCCAAATCTCCAAACGCTCCGACTAATAAAATGCTGGTACAATTTTCACCAAGGAGGTTATTGGAATGACGAATTCAATGAGCCAACCTATGGTGAACATCATCATCTCAAATCCTTGACTTTTGTGACCCCAGAAAACAGATACGATCAGAGACTTGAGGGTGATTGGCTGGATATCTTCAGCCATTTCCCCTCATTAACCCACTTCTATTTTGAGGTCCCACTGGATGATTTCACGGCGGCGGAGGAATCCAGTTCTCAGGAGGAAGTATGTAGTGAATTGTTAACGGCGATAGGAATTACCAGAGATCGTAATGGGCGGAATTTGCCATTCAATAGTTTCACCTTGCTTCCGGCACTGGATATAATCCCCAACAGAGAGACGCTGGCTCTTATGCGACACTTGGTTCTTCCAATGGAACGAGTAACACTGCGGCTTCACTTGGACAATGTTGGGGACGACCAAATAGTGAATGATATTTTACAGCATTTTGCTCAACAATTATGCAAACTTGTAGTGATTCCTATGATAAGGATCTACCCCATGCCCATTATTAACTGGGAGTTCCCCTACCGAGGAATGGACTGGGGAAACCTTCGCTCTCTCCAAATGTCGAGTGCCCTTTGCGAAAGTTTAGATTTTCTTCAGTACACACCCAACCTGGAGGAGCTCTGGATGTCAAATGCCTTAGAGTCTCATCGGCATGGACCACCTCATGACAACGTCACGATACAAATCGTTTCGAACAGTAATTTGCCACAAGATTTGAAGCTGCAGAAGTTGACCCGTTTTGCTTGCCAACACCCTTTGCGGGAGGATGATGTCAGAAACCTAATCAATTGGATGCCGAATTTGGAAAGGTTGGAGTTGTTCTTGGATGACCCACAATTTGAAATTGTTTGTGACAACTGGAGAAATCTAATTGGACTGAAGGTGGTGGGCACAAGGCTTACCGACTTGGGGATAACTGGACGGGAGGATCTAAATGAGGAGGACGGGGATGCTCCCAGGCCAAATATAGCATATTTGACAAGTAATTTAACGTTCTATATTTGACTAAGGGACTTATGTACTAGCCTGGTTTTAAATAAACAATCTTGTTCCAACAGAATTAATTTACTTCAGCGCGTGGAGCAACCCCCACATAACGGATGCATCGGTATTTAAAGGGTTCCTGCACGTTCCACTACTCCAGCGTCTTCAGATAATTGGGGTATGTTCATCACATTTAAATCCACTCAACAATTAAATTATACAACTTTAAGATTGCAAATGACAAATTGCTTTTGAAAGCTTATTTACATAACTATATTTTGTATTACAGGAGGAATGTTTTAGTGAGGAAGCGACGAGAGCTCTTTCCGAGCCAACTTTAGAGAGGAAGGGAATCCGGTTGATGGGCGAGGAAGGGGTCATTGAACGGGACTGGGAGGAAGAAGAAATTGATTAAACAGTAAATGAATTCATTTGCTCCTTGTTCATTGCAATCTGGCTATGGTTATATTTTATCATTGTCACTAACACGATAAGGTGTAATCAATAACTAGGTAATATAGGTTGTATAACCATGATCAAAGTTAAGCATTTATGGAATAAGAAGTGTTACTTTCGATGGTTTAAATAATTATTAGTTTTTTTTTTGTAGAACGCCTCCGTTCATTTAGTGACTGATATGGTTACTGTATAGCTATAGCTGTATAGCTGTTTATGCCAATATGCCAATAGAAAAATAAGTCATAGGGTTTTAAGAATTTTAAATTTTGGTCTGATTTTAAAATATTTAAGTTAAGTATACTTTGGTCGTTGTTCGATTTTTGTTCTTTTGCTTCAAATTTGATTTTTGTTGTTAAAAAGTATCTGTTATTAGAAACTATCTGAATAATGAATTCTATTTGATTTGTAATTAGGAAACATGTTACATATAAGTTGTATTCAGGGAACGGATTTTGAGGAGGAGTTGAAGGGCTATGCCATGCATAATTATTAAAGTTCTAGGGCAAAGTTCACAGATATTCGTGAAAAGTATTTGGTTAAGGGATATTATAGTTTGTGGAACAAATTGTCAAGACATTTCCGATATTGCTAATTTCACGTTTGGACATTTTGTAAGACTGGTTAGGGAATATATTGCTAATATGCTGTTCTATGTAGTTTATTGGTTTATTCCTTTAAATTTAATTCATTGATTACTGTTAGTAGTACAAATTGGATACAAAATATAAATGCAAAAAAGCGGCTCCATTTGATGAACATTTTTAATTAACATTGATTATGCCGTTAACATGTTATGAGTGGATTGGGGGCGACTCAAGTGTGTATAACCATATTGTTATTACTTTATCTCAATACTGTAGTTACGATTTTCATTAAAAACTTTAAATTAGTAATTGAGTAAATCTTTTTTCAAGCTCTTTATTGTAAATACTGATTTCACCTCGAAATCGACGGCGTGCGTTTGTTTTTCTTTATAATTTCGCAATAAATGTTTACTAAGGAACATGTAAATATCATGACTCATGAAACTTACAATTAGCATGCCAATTATAATTCATTGGGAAATTACATGCACAATTCATTCGCATATGAAATGCTAGTCATCTTCTTCTCTCATCTTTATCGGTTCATGCAAACAGAGTCCCAACTCCTAGCAGTAGCGTTGCATAGCTTATAGTAAAAGTGCAACCTGTTGCCTTTCATATTATCATCATCATCAGCATCCAGTAAGCAATACTCAATATTACATTTTAGCTATTTATTAGGATTCCGTTGACCGTATTCTGTCCTGTCATTTTCACCAATGCTAATGCTTTTCATGACCTAAATGGGAAAGGGGTTTGCAGTCAAATTTTTGCTACGGCATGCTAATACACTGCATAATATATTAACTACCTAATTTGACTTTGACTGAAAATAAAACAACAAAACTAGCATTTTCCTGGTCGGAGTTAACTACAATTCATTGAAAAAGCAAGGTTACTTTTCGCAATTATGCAATTGTGATGGTTAAGGATGTGAGGGACGTTATTTTAAGTACGAAGTAAAGTTGTGACAAAAATTAATTAAATATAAATCTCAGTCATTTATTTTTTTGTGGTTGAGTGGTTGATTTCACCTGCCTGTGCTGTTTCATCAACCACATTACAGGCGTATTTGTATGTGCATTTACAAAACCGAGATAATTATCTACCGGAATATAATTTTTACCCAGCGGTATATTGAGCCAATTATTCTTTAAAAGATATTATCACATAGACCAAAAGTGAAAATGGAAAATGCAATCGGAACATTTCGTGCAAGTTCAGATGATCGCCCTGAGGGCTTATTCAATGAGACTGAAAATGAGACTGAGAGTGGAACTGACTGGACAGCCATAACTCAAGAAGATGTTCCACTTGCCCTCCAAAACTCACTGGTACTACTTCCTCATTAACTATTTTAATGAAACTATTTTAAAAAGCACGCAAAACCATTAATGAAAACTACAGTTAGCAAATAATTTAATCTTATTCTGGGTTAGATCTTGACCAGGTTGTTTCAACTATGTCCTCTCAAACAACTCGCCCCACTCATATTAGTTTGTCAAGAGTGGCATCAACTCTCCCTGCCCATTTGGCGAGCCAACCTCCCTGTCACAATCCCTAACAATGGATCCCTTATCCCTCACCCAAAGCATGCCTTGTACTACTGTTTTGAAAGTTTCCGGAAGGAATACTTGGACATGCCCATTACTCAAACGGACGAGTTTCCACATCGATACCTGAAACTACTCCAGTGGGATTACGACCCAATCTACCATTCTGTCCAGCGAGTTTGGGATGCTTTTGGGAATAACGTCCAAACTTTGGAGCTGAATAGTTGCAACTTCGAAAGAGTTGGTGATTTCAGGAAGGTGATTTACCAAAGTTGTCCCCAACTTAAAAGTCTTCGGATAATAATGTGCTCATTCCATCAGCCACCTTTAGAGGGATCGTCGCCAAATTCCCATCTTCAGTATATCGATCCCGCCTATGGCGAGCACCACAACCTTAAATCCCTGACGTTTGTGACTAATCTGTACAAAGACAAACACAAACTTCCGGTTACATGGCTAGAGATATTCAGCCATTTCCCCTCGATGACCAACTTCTTCTTTCGAGTGGAAGCCTGACCTGACCCGGAAGTGGCCGACGAGGGAGAGCGTGTCTGCGATGGGATGTTGAGCGCAATTGACGCTGTGAGGGGACATGATAAGTGGGCGTTGCCCTTTAAGACCTTCACAATCCAATCAGATCAGGAAATAACCCCCACTCAAGAGAAGCTGAAGATCTTCAGAAGGTTGAATCTACCAATGCATGGCACGGCTTCACTTGGGACCCGACGTGGATAACCAATTGGTGGACGTGTAATACTTCATTTGCCTCTGATTGCGCCAGGAGTAATTTACTATAGCGTCAGGATCAACAGCGGCGTTGTGGAAACGTCGGTAAATAATATTCTATGTTCATAAAACTACCATATCTCCGATGCCTGCAAGTTTAATATTAACTACAATTTTATTATTTATCTATTTTAATAATAGTTTCTTAGCTACCAATCCAGCTAGTTAGTTTAGGTTAGTTAATTAAATCTTTATTCAAGTTTGCAATTGGGGGTTGACATGTTTCAGGCAATACATGTATTACTTGATTTCCAAACAATAACACCATCAGATATACCCATACGAATTACAAAATAAATCTTACGGATATCTACTTGTCATAACAAATCCTGTTCGTTAATCCATATAATCATTCCGAACTTCGCAATCCGAAGTGATAAAATTTTCATTATACCTTCCAATATAAATATTACAATATATAATTTTAAACCAAAATAACACACAAATTTAGCAACAATTTATAATTTAAGTATTTCCGTTGATTTGTCTGATATATGCATAAGCAAAGCAAACAGAGCAATTTTACGGCGTAATACCATCATTCCTGAACATTTCCTCACCAAACTCTTGAACGTTTGAACGTTTATGGCTCTTGTCGACGTACGCACATTGCTGTACATTAATGGATTTCACCATCATTAAGAGTAGTTGTTCATAAAATGACGCCAAACTACAATGAATTACCCACCATCAATAGTATAGTGGAGAAAAATAAATCTTCTGGTCTAGAGATCAGGTAGAATTCATTGGCAACTATTAAGAAAGTACAGTTTATCTTCTAAACTATTGAAGTGTAGTTTCGAACCCATCCATATGGCTTGTATTACTAAGGTTCTGGCGGCGGCATGGCTCATGACAACAGTATTTGTGATTGTATGCTGAACTCCGGTCTTAAATTTTAAATATGAAATGATATTTTTAAATATCATTTTGAACTTGTATTTGATTTTAAATTTCTTAAACATTGGACGTAGCACATTGTGGACGGGAAGAAATGGCCTGATTTCAGTTGCCATCCCGTTAACAAATCCACAAATCAAGACGATGCCGTTAATCACCATGAAATTGGCTGGGAAAGTTGTCTGGAGAGTTACGAAGAGTATAAGGTAGGCATATTTATTTTTTCTTTTTTTCGGCAATTTCTGGCAAATACAGTGGAAATCTAATGAAAGAATAATGTCGAAACAGGGCAATTGTGCCAAGATATGCATGCTGCTAAGAGATCAAATTGTCAGTAGGAAGGAGATTGGGGGACCGGTGATATTCAGTGCTACCACATTCATTGCTTACTTTGGCGAAGAGCTGGGGTCTGGAGAATCGCAAAAGGAGATTTGGAAAAAGATCGGAGCGGGATTGGAAACATGCAACCAGAATCGTAAAATTCCATAATCAATATAAGTATAATATTGCTCAAATACTTCTTATCTACAGCAAAAATTTATTGAGAGTTGAAAATAAATGGTTCTTTAGATCCGGAGATTAAAAAGTTTAAAATTCGTAAAAGCCCCTGTGAACCATGGAACAACTTCTTAGCCTGTTTGGACAAAGCTATTGTAAGGTTACTAAGAATGATGAAACAAATTGTTAACTTGTATAAGCTTTTTCAACAATATTAATATTTTATTTTGTCTCTAATCTAGGGATGCTGAGGTCAACGTTCACATTTGCTCCTACTTGTTGATGATGCGGTCCGAATTTAAAAAGAACATAAAAATTAGTTACATTTTGATTTAAACGTATTCACAATTATTTAAAGAGCTGGTGTAATATCCGCTCTCGTCATGTCAAGATTATGTATTGTATGTTTAATGTGAATGAGAAAGCAATTTGTCCAGGACATGTAGCCACAATATCCCGTATCCAACTTTAAATTTATATTTCCCTTCTCCAGAAAACTCCACACATTAATCTGAATTACTGACTTTTAAAGAATTAAAACGATTTATGAACTTCTTATTGGATAAACTACAACCCGGCGGTGTACTTTTTCTTATAAATTGTCCATTTTTTTTTTCAAAAAAATAGATGTCCCACACGGACAGCCTCCGATTAATGTGTGAGTTGTTGTAGTCAGATTGTATAATGAAGGTCACGCTAAATTGTCTTAATGCATTTTATTATGCCCTCTGACATATATCCCGGAAATAAGAACGAATTTATTATTACTGAAAGGACAATGATATGATATGGAAGTTTCAAAACATGGGTTAAAAAGAGTAATTCCTGGCAGTATCCAGAACTATTTCCTGTCTATCAAGCATTATCATATCCATATACACCCCTAGACGAGCAAATAAAAAAAAAGAAATTTAAATAATAATAATATTAATAAAATTGTCCTCATATCGTATAGCAAATGTCGACCATAAAATAGTTTTCCTACCGCAGCCTTCTGCACGCATTGTGTGACATTACTCCATGGTTCACAAGGTGTGTTCTTCACGTTTAACGTGGCATACTCCGGATCTAAACAAAGTGTAAAAATGTGGTCATTTAATATTCGAAAAATCATTATTTTGTTTCAATTGCAGTATTTCCCCATGGGTTGAACCTACAATTCCTTTTACAATTTTCCATCTCTGAGCGAACTTTGCCCATTAGTTTCTTCTCCTCTTCTTCAGGAGTTTTCATGTTAATGCCCAATTCCTTGGCAAACACAGTCATAAATTTATCAATGTCCATAATGAAAGGAGCTCCCTTCTCCTTCCGAGTGATAACAAACAAATTCAAAAGCATGCACACCTTGGGACACGCACCCTAAATAAACAGATTTTGGCTTTGTTAGAATCAATATGTCAATACATTATATAAGTACAAACATGTCATTTATATACTCATACATTCCACTTTTCGAAAGGTTCCAGGCAGCTGTTCCACCCCATCCTGTTGTAATCAACTGCGCTTATCTGACGTGGGGAAACCTTGGCAGGGTGGCAGCTAAAATTAGGCCAGTGTTTTTCGTCAGCAAAACACTAAAAAGCGAGTTGGAATATGAAATTAATAATAATTATAGACCACCGCACACCGCTCACAGGCACACAGTACACCTTATTTTATTTCTTTTCAAAACCGAACTTACCAGGGTCCAAGTCAAAGGCAAGGTAATCAGAAACACAGTTGAGCTTAGTCCTGCCATTTCTTTGGAATTTTGGAATTACAGGGACTATAATATCTTAAGAGTTTATCTTGTGGTTCAACGTTTCAAGGTATGACTTTTTTAGTAACTGCAAATGAGTGGATACTATCGTATTATGCATTATTCACTTGTATTACATTGTAATTATGTCGAGCAATCCACATTGCAAAATTTTCTTTGAACTGACTATCGACCGATCGAGTCATCGACGTCAATACAGTTTGCAGTGAGTTACGTCACAACACAACAGAACACATAACAACAACAACACAACTTGCTAACTACATGACTACATCCTTTTGCGTAACTCATAATTGAGAAATATTTCAGCTCTTATATCAGAGTTGGATTAGTACATGAGGCAGGCATATTTTATGGGTGAATATTTCCCGGGTATATGAATCCAAGGTGAATTTACAGCTCGGTCGGGTGTGACTTTGAGACCTCCAAAATAAACTCGAAAAATTTCCTCCAATCCAAATAACAATATAAACGTATAACTTATGTTATATTCTTATTTTTTAAAAAAGCAGTGATAGCTACCTAAATTATTGCAAAATTAGGTGAAATGGGCGCTAGATTTTCCTATTTTTGATCGGGAATATTCGGGAATAACGGTTACAGGATGCTAAATGCCAAATAGTAATTTATAATCCACTTGAAATATTACTAAGTTATAAATTTTCAAAATATGTCCAAAGATATGCTTTTATTTTTCTAGATTAGTATATTTGAATGAATGATCTACTGCTATACTACAACGACGCATGCTCATTCTTGAAAGATCTACTTAAGTGAAGTCTGCTGTTATTAATTCTTCTGTTTGTCAAGTACCCAAACTCCGCAACCCTACAAATAAAATTCAAATAATGTTAAAGACTGAGGCATTGTTCAGCACCATTGTATCGTTTCTCTTTAATTGCACTTACCATAGCTTTGTCAAAACACTCCAAAAAGTTTTTCCATGGCTCGCACGGAGTTTTTCTTATGCTTTTCATCCCTGCATACTCCGGATCTTAAACATTACATGGATATAGTCTCATTTAAATTTCGTATAAAATACTCTAATCTAATTTACTCTATTATGAAAATATATAATTCTGTATTATCTACGCTTAAGTTTGCACGATTCCATTTCCGAACGAATTTTTGCCATGCGTTCTTGTTCCGGCCCTCCTACGCTTTTCATTGAGTAGCCAAGCTCTTCAGCAAAATATTTGATAACTGCGTCAACGTCGAATGTGACAGGTTCGCCCCCGGCCTTGCGAAGAAAGATACGCTCATGGTTCAGCCTGCATAAGTAGACACAGTTGCCCTAAATAAGAAAGATTTGATTATTGAT
>JAQIXQ010002666.1:0-10018 GCA_034700485.1 Pseudosinella alba | reverse complement strand
AGGGCTTGCATGGAGCTCAAATCTTTGCAGGTCATTCCTTGGAAGCGGTGCTCTCCCAAGTAGGTGATGGAGCCACGGGTCATAGCAAATTCATTGCGGACCGACATGACAACTCCCTCCCATAATCGGACGTTGAGGAGCCATCTGGACTTGGCGTCGTTGGTATCCTGCACCAGTGTCACGTTTAGAACCGGTTGGAGGAGGGAGAATGTCACGCCTTCGTGGCCATACAGTTGTTCCAAAGCATTCCACAGTTTTTTGGGGTTGGTGGCCAGAGCCGGGCTTAGACACTCCACTGGAATATGATTGTTCCTTACTTGCAGTCCCACAATTCCTCCATGTCCATGATCATTGTGGTGATCGGAGAATCGTTTGAGGGTTGGGAGGGTGGGGTCGTCCCCTCCGTAAATTTTAAGCTTTGCTGATGACACCCCTCCACAAAAATAGCATAATGCCCCGATTGTGTGTCCCTCATCAATAAAGAGGATCGTCGCGTGGAAAGGCTCCAAATCATCATCATCCATGTCAAATATATCATTGCTCAATCCAGTAATTAGTTGATTAGTTGGATCCACTTTGGGAACAGGGATGATGAAAATGACATGATCCGATGTTCCGTATCCAGATCGGTGCACGGCTGTAGCAGTTTCCTTCAGGGTGGTCAGCATCAAAATGAATATGGTGCAAGGATCGCGGTATCGTGTAAAGTAGCTAAAGTATTTGGAGTTGATCCGCAGGGCATTGGTCCCGCCTTGGTCAATATCCTCCAAGTCAATGTTGTCATTCAGGGTTTCCACATTTCGAATTGTGTGGGTTAATAATTGTACTTCAGCTCTGTCATCTACTTCCACCTGATCCCAAGTGGAATTGTCGGTCTGTTCTGATGGACTGGTTAGATTTGGTAGGATGGTGTGGAGGACACAATTGGACTTTATGGAAATGCCCATTTCCATACCATTTCCGGACACCGAAGTAGATATCAACACTGTTGCGGATAATATGACACGGCTTACAATTAATGCTCCGCGGAAACTGATTGCTTCCATCTCAGTTTTGAAAACTTTAATGTAGCCTCCCATTTTGTAATATTCGAGGGGAAGCAGGATGAGCAAGCTATGCGGAAATACAACGTCTACTTTCTCGATTGAAATTGATAATGGAACAAGGCATTCCAAACGTTCAGGAAATGGATTCTAAGTATCAAGATAACGATAACGATCCTTTCAAACATTGTTGCTAGCCATTAATTTAAACAGTCTAGTAGAGTTCAATTTCCAGATAACAATATACGAGGGTGTTTTCTTCCCTGATTTCCAGCTTTTGACGAGTGATATCTACCTACTGAATTAAAGAGTATACCTCATCGACATATGGAAAGATAGAGAATTTTCTGCTCTTTTTAATGATATATGATCTTAGAGTTGATTCTGTCTCTCATGAGTTACAAAGCAAAAGAAACAAGTAACATGATATTCTGTACAAAATTTTTGTTTGATTTTTTCCCTTCTTTTTTAAAACTTCAACTGGCTTGTCATTAAAAATGTTCGGCTGAGTCAAAAATTAAAAGAAGGGGAAGAAAGCTCGGTTTCTCCTCTACAAAAGTGACTATTTCTTGTTTCCAAAACTTATGACCTGTTTGAACACTAGACACATTTTCGTCAAAATTCATGCACTCAAATCGAAGAAGAAATTTATAATGCTTTTACTTTTGTAATGCTTGGAGTTTTGATGTCTGTAATTCTTTAGGAAGGCACCTAACTAACTCAGCAAACATATGCCAGAAAATTGGGGAAATTAAAGTAAAATTATATCAATAAATGTGCATCGATCAATGAAACACCGGTTTTTTAAATATTACACGAGAATGCATCAGTCGCACTCAACGGGCTGTAATAGAGAAAATGAAAGATCTTGAGCTTACTAACCTCTACCGCACTTTTCACAGCTCTGTTATGGTCTCCGCAGACTACTTTTTTTATTCCAAATCTTAAAAATTGCATGCGTGGGGGAACTTACAAGTTGAGCGAAAACGTGAAAATGGAGCTTTTGTATGACATGTACATCAGACATCCGCATTCATCACAGAATGCGTTAATGATCTAACAGCATACATCATTCGAAAGAGAAGGAAATTCTCTATCTTTCCGTATGTCAATGAGGTATAATCGTCAATTTTATTATTGAGATATCGCTAATCAAAAGCTGGAAATCGGGGGGAAAACACCCTCGTATTGCGCAAAAGGTTAGAAAGTTTTTGTTTAAAAAAAAGCTGCTTCTTCTTCACCATTTGGCATTTGGTTTCTAATTAGGAACTTGTTAGCTGTAATTTTATGCTTATGGCGCGGCATATGCATTGCATCACATCACCACTTTCAATCTTAATATTTTTATGCAATGCTCAAAATATTATATGCATTGGGTACACGAGTGCCAAGCCAATTACCTCCGGCAATTATGTACGCAAATAATCACCAATGGTTTTCAAAATAGCTAAATTACCGTTTCCATATATCAGTCATATATAAAATTGTTGTTTTAATGCTAGGGTCAGAGCAAGCAAAGTGCGAAAAATTATCAGAAACTTTCTAGTCTCGTAACGTGGGCGTTTTTTGCTTGCGATTCTGGGTATGCGATCGTCAATTTCATGTTATAGGACAATGCGGAACCTATGATTACATACATTGATGTTCAATTAAAGACATGGGTGGTAACCACCACAACATTAAGAATAATTGCTGAACAGTCATTACAAGTAAGTAGTTTGAATTCAGAGTTATTTACTCCGAGTTTTTGTAGGAATTCATACAATTATAACCCATACTATGCATCGGGTGGCGGATGGTGTACTGTGGGCGAATCGAAAATATATTTGCTACCCAACAATTCGTACACGAGAATTGGTCAAACTAACATGCAACATTATATTCATGCATTCACTGCGAAGTATTATCTTGTAGTTAGTTATTCTGTCATTATGTCATCAGTCATCATTATTCCTTGTTCTGCGAACTGTTTAGGGATGTATTTTGGCCAAGCTTGTCTCCTTTCTTTGTTTTGACCTTAAACTGAAAGTGGAGGATATGCTTTTAAGCGAGGTTTCAGGGCATAAGTCGTGATATGCAATATAAGTACCTTAGTTATACTATGTCCATGCTACATTGCTTATTTATTTAGTTATTTGTATATAGGTACCTTTCATGTAGTCTAAGAACAATTTATTGCAAGAATCCATATCATATTCCAATATTACAAATTATATGTGTATGATATTTTGCATGATGATATGATATGATTATGCTCTTCTATTGCTCGGAGGATTTTCTGACCGCAACAAAATAACGAGAAAAACTGAATTAAATGCTTACGACACAGGTATTCTTCTGCATTGGCGGAGACGACTTTTTAATAGTGAAGAATATGGGCTCGTTTCTAAATTGATCATGATGAATAGAAGTAAGAGATGGATTGAGGTCTAGTAGGTACTTGACAATCTCTATATATGACAGAACTTTAGAAGACAATTTTTACGTTGACCCATTCATTCACTTTTTTTTAAATGTGTATGATATGATGATGACGTTGACAGACGTGCTATAGTGTAATAGGCAAGGGCAGTGCAATGTCATAGCTTCTTTTCCTCAAACAGCGAAATATTATGTCTATTGTTTAGCATTATACTTTAGCGTTTGTTTGGGTTGCAAGCACAATTAAAATGGTATGATTGTAGCATTGAAATTTTGGGGAACCTCCGTTTGTATTATTGTTATAGAAAGTCAATAGGCACTCATGAATAGCATGATGAAGGGGCTTGTTTTGTTGTAAAATTACATCATATTTTTTTATGTAAGAGAAAGTAAAAAATAAAGCTAGCATCACACAAGTAACATGCAAGCAAGGTAGAAATCAAACAAGGCAATCGTTGACCGGTAAGAATCAGTGGGTTCGCGGTTCACTTACAATTTGTTAGACATTACGACTTGCTTCAGGAGGATTATAAAGGATGATCGTAGAAACCCGAAAGCGGTTCTCACTTGACATTCACAACTGAACCCAATTGTTGTTAGACCCAATTGTTGTTGGTTTTTGTTTTTTACTACTAGTTGATTGTTTGATTGTTGATAATATATTATGAAATTATATGATTGTGTGGAAAGATTGAATTGCATATTATTACCGAGTCATTGATATTAAAGTTTATGATAGATTCTTCGTCTTGACATTTTATAAATGTGAGAATTTGATATTAAACTTTCAATAAAATAACGAAACAAACGTTACGTCCGCACCAAGCAACTACTAGCTTCTACTTTAGTTTCCGTGTCTACAATTGATAGTTCCAAATTGCAAATGGATTCCAACCCAGCCACAAATATTCCCCAGTGCCGTGTTTGCAAGAAAACATTCTCATCCAAGTGTAATTTGAAACAGCATGAAAGCATTCACTCCGGAATAAAACCTTTCCAGTGCGGGATCTGCAGCAAGTCCTTCACACGGAAATATGCTTACACTCGGCATAAGATGGTACACAGCAAATCAAGAGAAAGATTCCGATGTCAGAAATGCTTATTCACTTTTACACGAAAATCAAGTCTCGTCAGTCATATCAGGTTTTCCCATGAAGCGGAATCCGATTCCAAGTATACTTGTATATTTTGCACACGCCGATTTCAAAACAATGGTAATTTTGAGGAACACATTCGTTCTCATGCCCACGAACGTCCTTACCTTTGCAAATTATGTCCTGAAGAACTCACAAGCAAACGAAATTTGGAATACCATTTAAAAACACACCAATTGTCTCGCGAAAGACCCTTTCAATGTCAACTCTGTACCAAATCATTTTTCACAAGTGGACATCGTAACTTTCATATCAGGTCACATCTGGGTGAAAGAGAGTTTAAGTGTGAAATGTGCAACAAGTGCTTTCAGGCGAAGACAAATCTGAAGATTCATGAGCGCATTCATACAGGCATGAAACCTCATTGTTGCAACATTTGCAACCAGAAATTTGCACATAAGAGCAATTTGTATGCTCATGTGCGTACTCACACAATGGAGAAAGCATTCAAGTGTAAGGTTTGTAACAAGACATTCGTGTATGGAAAAGCTTTTCGAACTCACGAAGAAACGCACCATGTGCTAGCTTGAGGTAAGAAACAGAGTTCCCCATATTAATTATCCCTGCGCTGTTTAATCAATATTGTTGAATTAAATAAGTATTTGTGGTTGCAAACATTTCCATTTACAGGACAAGTAACGTTCTATGGGAAGAGAAGAATTGCGGACAGGACATACTGAATGAGGGAGTGAGGGAGTGAGGGAGTGAGGGAGTGAGGGAGTGAGGGAGTGAGGATAAGTTTTCATCTCTTTTATTTTCATTTTTTATTTTCGGTCAGACTACTCATCCAATTAACAAAGCATGTAGTAATTTGTCGAAAGATACATTTTGAAGTGTCATTTTATGTTCAGAAGAATTTTTATGTGGAGATTAGGTAAATTGCTTGCTGGAATTATAAATCTGATTTGGAGCGATAATATCTTTAATTAAGCTACCTAATAATTATTAGTTTGAAAGTTGAGACTTTGTTCAAATTGTAAATAGTTATACAAATTGTAAGTACAAGAATATTTGTTTATGCTTAAGATATGATATAAGTATACCTTATTAAGATATCTGTTTGGGATGGGAATTAAAAAGTGGGGTTAGTTAATCATTATATATTCATATATGGAGAAATACTGTAGTTTTGTCAATTCTCTGATTGATAAATTAATAAATATGTTATGTAAGTAAATTTTGATGAAAAACTTGAAGTTGTTGATGGGAATTGATTCTCTCGTAATAGGTACCAACGCATGTACCGTTTTTCGTGAAGTTAGGCTAATCACAATAATCACATATAAACTGGCAGTGATAAATTAAACTAATTTTATCAATACCGTGCGTTTTTCTGTCATGGAATGAAAGGGCAAAGCATGACATCCCGAAAAATACATTATTCGAATCAGTGCTATTAGAAATCTTTCCATGATTTAAACTTTCTCCCGGTAATATATCTTGTATGGTCTAAGATACCTATGCAGTGCAGAAGACAAGTTTCATTTTCATTCCACGAATTTTGCATCTGTGGAATGTGATTGATTTTTTGATATTCATCTAAAAAATGATTATTTCTTGGTTGTTGTTGCAAGTCGTAAGTGCAGAGGGCACAGAGTTGACAACTCGGATATAAATAAGACAGCGATCAGATCGGAAGCACCAAAATCTTAAATGCAGGGACAAAGCACAGTCATTATTAGTCTTCAAATGTGTTTTAAAGTTCTTTTTTCTATACTTGCACTGGACCATCTCGACTTGGTTATATGTACTAATCTGATCCTCCTTAGCTTCTAAATCTGACGGGGATCGGGTAATTTGCATATGAAGGGGAAACATATGTACATCATTTACATATGAATGGGAAACATATGTACCAATGGGTATGCAAATGCTACCACATTTACATATGAATAGGTTTTTGAGTTTCCCCTTCATATGCAAATTGCCCGATCCCCGTCAGATTTAGAAGCTAAGGAGGATCTCAATAATAGGGAGATGTGAAGGCAGACATTTCTTTGTCATCGTAATCAGGTGCATTTTAATTCATCGTCACTCATATATGTAAGGAATAATACCGGCGATTCGATTGATTACTCAAATCACTCATCAATATCATCATCTTGTCATAATTAATTTCATGTCGTGTCATATTTATCAAGGGTAGGCTTGCGTAAAAAAATAAACTACTGACCAACATTTCATTGAATAGGACAGCAAAAATTAATGTGAAAATGGAAGAGGAGGTGTTTTGTTTTATACACGATAGCTTACTAGTTTCGTAAAAAAATGTAATGGCCGTGCGAAGTATTTACAATGTACAGGCCAAATGATTAAACTAATGTGCAATTTTATCGTAAATATCATATTTTTGTAACTTTTCCTATACGTTATCTGCATATTCCTATTACGATTTTGCTAATTAATGGAATGTGTTCAATTAACCATTAACTATTAATCGAATTGATATTTTTCTATGCATTGTGGATTAACTTAATAATCAGTCAGTTGCATTCTAAAAATATAGTTAAATGAAGGCACATAGACATAAATTTACCGGAAATGGTACATCCTGTAGTTAGTCATCATTCTTTGTTCCGGGCACTGTTTAGGGATGGATCTTCTGCAAGCTTAAGCTTATCCCATTTCCCTTTTTTACCTTAAACTAAAAGCGGAAGATGTTGAGGGAGAGGTTCATGTTACATGGTTTATTTATTTTACTAGGTAGCTAGTCTTAACCTTTCATGAAATCTCAACAAGAAGAGCAAGACATTAAAACAAAATTAAAAACAATTTATTGCAAGCAGAACAATCTATAAATTATTCCAATATTACAAGTTATATGTGAATGATATTTTTTGTATGATAATATGATCATGCTCTTCTATTGCTCGGGATGGAAACCTATTCAAAATTTTCTGACTCCAACTAAATAACGAGAAAGACTGGAGTAAATGCTACGATCCATGCATTCTTCTGCATTGGTGGGACGATTTTTTAATAAATGGACCATGATGATGAAGTAATAATAAATATATAGAGGTGTTAGAGGTTTAATGCTAGTGGCTACCGAGTATGATATGCATGAGATTTAGAACTTCAGAAAATCATTCTTCCGTTGGACCATGCATTCACTATTTTTTATTTTAAATGCGTATGTTATGATATGATGTTGACGTTGATAGACATGATATAATAGGCAAGGGCAGCGCAATGTCATTGCTTCTTTCCTCAAACAGCGAAATATTATTGTCGATTTGTTGAGCATTATACTTTAGCGTTTGTTTGGGTTGCATGCAGTGAAATTAAAATGGTCTGATTGCAGTATTGAAATTTGTAGAACCTTCCTTTGTATTATTGTTATAGAAAGTCAATAGGCACCCATGAATAGCATGATGAAGGGGCTTGTTTTGTTGTACAATTATATCGTATTTTTTTTTGTAAAAAAAGTCAAAAAGAATACTAGCATCATACAAGTAACATGCAAGCAAGGCACAAATCAAACAAGGCAATCGTTGACCGGTAAGAATCAGTGGGTTCGCGGTTCACTTACAACTTGACTAGACATGACTTGGCTAGACATTATGACTTGTTTTAGGAGGATTACAAAGGTGCTCGTAAGAACCTGAAACCGGTTCTCAATTGACATTCACAACTGCACCCAATTGGTGTTGGCACTCCAAGGAGATCAGTAGTTTTTGTTTTTTCGTTACTAGTTGATTGTTTGATTGTTGATAATATATTATAAAATTATATGATTGCGTAGAAAGATTGAATTGCATATTATTGCCGAGTCATTGATATTAAAGTTTATGATAGATTCTTCATCTTGACATTTTATAAATACGAGAATTTTATATTAAACTTTTTATAAAATAACAAACAAACGTTACTCCTTTTGCCAGTCATCCGGATACTTTAGCTTCGATGTGTACGATTGATAGTTCGAAATTGAAAATGGATTCCAATCCAGCTATAAATATTCTCCAGTGCCGTGTTTGCAAGAAAACATTGTCATCCAAGAGTAATTTGAAAAGGCATGAAACAATTCACTCTGGACTAAAACCTTTCCAGTGTGAGCTCTGTAGCAAGTCATTTACGCAGAAAGGTACTTACACCCGGCATAAGATGGTGCACAGCAACTCAAGAGAAAGATTCCGATGCCAGAAGTGCTTATTTACTTTGTCCCGAAAATCACATCTTGCCAGTCATATCAAGTTTTCCCATGAAACGGAAGTTGATTGGAAGTATAATTGCATATTTTGCAAACGGCGAATGCACAACAAAGCAACTCTCGACCGGCACATTCGTTCTCATGTCAGTGAACGTCCTTACATTTGCAAATTATGTCCTGAAGAACTCATAACCAAACACATGAAAACACATCAATTGTCTCGCGAAAGACCCTTTCAATGTCAACTCTGTACCAAATCATTTTTCAGAAGTGGAGATCGTAACTTTCATATGCGATCACATCTGGGTGAAAGAGAATTTAAGTGTGAAACGTGCAACAAGTGTTATCAGAGGAAAGATAAACTGCAGATTCATGAGCGCATTCATACCGGCATGAAACCACATTGTTGCAACATTTGTGACAAGAAATTTTCGGTTCCAAGCAATTTGAATCGTCATGTTCGCACACACGCGATGAAGAAAGCATTCAAGTGTAAGGTTTGTAACAAGACATTCGTCCGTGGAAAAGCTTTTCGAACTCATGAAGAAACGCACCATGTGCTAACTTGAGGTAAGAAAAAGAGTTCCCATATTAATTATCCCTGTGTTGTTTAATTAATATTGTTGAAGCAAATAAGTATTTTTGGTTGCAAACATTTCCATTTACAGGACAATTAACGTTCTATAGGAAAAGAAGAATTGCGGGCAGGACATACTGATGGAGTGAGGGAGTGAGGATAAGTTTTCATCTCTTTTATTTGGATTTTTTTATTTTTGACCAGACTACTCGTCCAACTAACAAAGCATGTAGTAATTTGTTGAAGATGCATTTTGAAGTGTTATTCTATTTTCAGTAGAATTTTTATGTGGAAATTAGGTAAATTGCCTGGTGGAATTATAAATCTAATTTGGAGCGATAATATTTTTACTTAAGCTATGCCTACTAATATTAGTTTGAAAGTTGAGACTTTGTTCAAATTGTAAATAGTTATACAAATTGTAAGTATTTGAATTGTAAGGAAGTGGAAGTTAGTAAGTAAGTAAAAGAATATTTGTTTATGTTTAAGATATAAGTATACGAGTATACCTTATTAAGATATCTGTTTGGGATGAGAATTAAAAAGTTGGGTTAGTTAATCATTATATATTCATATATGGGGAAATACTGTAGTCTATATCTAATTCTGTGAGCCGTGTCCCTGACGACCTCTGAGGATGTAACGCTCCGAGGATTTGACCCTAACGGGA
>JAQIXQ010002665.1:0-10020 GCA_034700485.1 Pseudosinella alba | reverse complement strand
GGGAGTCAAGGTAAAAGCTCATATTACCTCGGGTAAAGGTGCTTTTACTCGCGGGAACCAAAAGCAGCAAAATGCTTGGGATCAGAAGCGAGTGCATTTTGTTGGTTCCATTTTCTTATTTATCCACAATCCACCACCACTTCATCATATCGTCAGCAGCAGAGCAATCTCCCAATTTCCTTTACATTCAACTCTGCCCTAAAAATCCTTCTCTTTACAGTTTTATCGCCTCCTGCCCAAGTGCTTAGCCAGCCAAAATATTGTGAGAAAACCCGGATGAGTAATAATCAAGTGTGTGGAAAGAACAGAGAAAGTTATTCATTTAGCTCATCAACAGGGCCAATCTTCCTAATATTTAATTATTATCATTAATCAGGGATTTTTGAGCTTTGGAGTTAATTAGTCCATTACACAAAGTCAACTAAAGTTTTTAGTGAATAATTCTAGTTAAACTGTTTTGATTGATTGAACTTGTTGTGAAAGAGCTTGTGAGCGAGAGAAATGGTTTTTCTGTAATTTATTCCTTATTAATTATAATATTTAAATGTGGGTAGTTGTTTGATTGGGTGGAATCAATCTTAATTATATAGTATAGATAGAGTTAAAGTTTAAGATAGTTATAGTTAACTACAAAGCTACAAAGCTAAATCTTTCAATTCATCTTCAAAATAAGTGAAACAAGCTGTTCTTCTCCATTTCCTGTCTCTGGTTAGTCTGGTTGGCTGAATGTGTTAAAAATTAAAATTAAATTAACTATTCATCACTTCTTCCGTTAACTGAACATTTGATTCCGGGAAATATCATCGATTTCGAATTTTCGTTAAAATTATCCTCCCCCGCCCGGCCGACGTATCTGTGAGGTTCACCTTTCCTTTTTCGACGAGTTTCTATAAGATTATATAACTCTTTCGAGAAGTTTTAGAACGGTAAGGTGTAATGAGTAATTAAATGACAATTAAAATTACCTGATAATGATGTTTTGATGTGGAGTGTATGGATTTTAATGAATGAATGAATGCAGTTTGGATTTTGGAATGAATTTTGATTGATGAGTGCTCATCCATATCGTCGATATTCTCTATTTATGTCCCCAGCTGGAAGATTGTGACTTTGCCAATTCTTTTTGTGCGGAATTTGCTAGCTTCTCGAACATCATCAGGAAGGAAGGAGAAAGAAGAATATACATCATTTTTGTTCTCTGACATCTGGAGTGGGTGGTTGGTGACATAGATCGTCTATCGACGAGTTTCGAATGTTTCGATGAAAATTGATTGTAAGTGCATTTACAGCCGGATATCGTAAGTTGTTTGAGTGACTTTAAATTTTAAACATTTAAATGCTGTATCAATCATCATCATTATCATCTCTGCTTCAAGTGGAAATTGTCATTGCCATTAATTCCTAAATTTTAACTGTTGACGTGTTCATTAATTAATTTACAGGAATTAACTAAAAACGGAAGTTCAAAAAGGAATTTTAAAGATTTGCTCCAGCTGCCCATCATTTACTGCCACTGCTGACTGTGGAAGAAGAATTAAATCGGGAGAGGTGCATCATCATTACATTAGCAGTTTGGTCAAGCTTGAAAACTTCTTCAAGGTGACTCATTGATTAAGTTTAATAAGACAATTACCAATTTAAGACAAGACATCACTACCATCATCACGAGAACCTGCACATTGAAGGAGTTGGAACTTTATGATAAGCAAGGTTGAGAATTTGGACCAGTTAGTTAACCTAGAGTGAGTTAACTTAATTAATTCTTCAGTTTAAATTTTACTTCATTTTTTATCATGCGGTTGTTCTTGATCGGATGATAGTTAATTTTGATTTTTGAATATGTTTAACATTTGCATTTTTTAGGGTTTTGGACATTTCCTTCAACCGACAGAAGAAAATTGAGAACTTGGGTGAGCTGAAGAGCCTTAAGAAGCTATACCTTTGTGCGAATAAAATAGAGAAAATTGAGAATTTGGAGGGGTTGGACAATTTGGAGCTTTTGGAGCTGGGAGATAACAAGATTAAGGTATAGTAAATAAATCAAGCAGATACGATATGATTGATATGAAAGTAGTTATTGTTAGAACAGCTATGAGGTTTGAGAGGTGATTTTTATTTTCAAATTGTGTTCTGTCTATATTGTTTCAGTTGATATTGTCAAATTATTTTTATCTTTTAGAAATATGGAACTTGATGAGGCGAAGAATATGGTGCTGGAATGGGTGGAGGAGGCTAATTCCTACGAAAGGTTGGGATACATGTTCCAGTTACTGCAAAAGTTGAGCGCAGACGAACAGCATCGACTTGGAGGGAGGATTAAGAATGAGATTAGGAAACCGGAAATCCAGAAGAGAAAATGGAAGGGCCCCACTTACGAAGAATGCCTCCAAAATTCCAAACGGATTTTCCGTCTCAGCGAGGATCCCTCGGCTGCAGCTACCCCTACTGACAATAAGGAACCAACGGCCGTGGAACCCTCTATACCACGGTTACCCATACTTCGGTGTGAGGGTTTGCCGCGGCCTTGGACCGAGGACTATGCCATGTCCAGGATGTTGGCAATCGACTGTGAGCATGTTTCTGTCAATGGTCAAATTGGCTCAAACAAACAAAGAGCAGGAACTGTAGGTCTGGTGGATTCCAAATTCGAAACAGTACTTTACGAGAAAATATATCATGGAAAGGGGACGTTTAGTACTCACCCGAAAACTTTAGCTGTAACGGGAATTGAGTACGGGGACTTGAGTGATATGCGCACATGCATTCAAATGTGTGATATGACTGCCAAAATGAAGGAGCTGTTAGCAGCAAAGCTTGTAATTTACACTGCTGATATATGCCAGAAGGGGGCCACGGATTTCAGCGGAATGGATCTCGATGTGAAAGATTTCGACACCTATAATTTGCAAAAGTTTTACCGGCGGCACGACGACAGCGGCACCCCTCATGGAATGTCATTAAGAGATATATATTTTCTTGAGTTCAAGCTAGATTTTCAGGGCACAGCTATTCATTCTTCAGTTGAGGACGCCCGAGCCACGATGAAAGTTTTCTTGGAAGGGTATATGGTACGCATGAATAAAAATCCAAATAGAGACAAAAGAGATTACTGTGAGTATTTTGATGACTCGATTTCACTTAAGAAGATGGAGCAGATAGGAAAACGTTATTGCAATACAGATAAGGTATTCAAGGAAAAAAAGAAATGTAACTGCGTGTCATGTCTGAAATTGTTTAGCAATAAGTACCGAGATATTGTTGAAGGAATGGAAGAGATAAAATGTAAGAAGCTTAAGTTACTACCTAAGTAAAGAAGTATGTACGATAAATATATTCTAACAGCATACAAATAAAGAAAACCGTAGTATACGAAAATGCAACCGTAGTATTTCTTTATTCAAGGAATTTCATTAAACTATTTCACATTTTGCAACTACAAACTTTTAAGTAAACATTACAATAAAACTGCACTTCTCGTATAATCTTTTCAATACAGCGCAAATTGCTTTATAATTATAACTTTAAGATAACGAAACAACAAAATTTTAATTTCTTCAAACCTAAAAATAACTTTAGCTCAAATTTAACAATATTTTAAGACAACCACATTTAGGTTGAGAATAAATATGAATTACATAAAACTGAATTGAAAGGGAACGTATTGTATGAACATTAGTATTACAAAGGTATTGTAAGCAACCGTAGTATCCCCAGCAGGAACCGAAGTATGCTTGCATGTAACAACAATTCAATCAATATCAAAATTAAATGTATTTCGCTGTTCGAACTTCTGCCTCTTCAGTTTGAGCTTCTCTTCTTCAATCTCGTTCCGTCGTTTTAGATGCTGATCGATGCTCTTCATGTACTTTAGTTGATCCTCGAAGCATTCAATTTGTCGCTCCAGCAGAGCTTCAGTTGGAGACTTCTCTTTGTTCTTGGAACTCTTGTGATTTTTGTTACTAGTCATGGCCGCTGATTCATTGGACGTCTCAGTTGAAGAAGTTTGGTTGGTTGATGGTACATTTCCACTTCCGCTGGGCATGGCAATGAGCTGACTCCGGATTGGACCAACCAGTGACATCACCGGTCGTGGTGACTTCCTAGCAGCTTCAGTTCTACTACGGTCTTTAAAAATAAAGTACTTCGGTGAGCTGACTCGGTTGGAAAAGGACAACTTGTAAATTGTACTTAAAGCTACTTTAGTTAACTTACCGATTTCGCTTATGTCGATTCCGCCGGAAATGCCAGTGATGCTCTGCTTAGGGATTGTCGACAGGATGATTTCAGCTGTTGTGTCGACTTTCTTGAGTTCAGCTTTCCCTCCGCCGGTTTTTATCTTTTCTTTAGAGTTATGAGCTCCAATCCCCTTCGCCCGTTTCTTCTCATTTTTCCATTTGTCCTTCACCTGTTGCATGGACCGTTGGGTTGATGACACTGCATTAACTGCTGACAATACCTCCTCCCAGGCTCTATCAATATCACGTTTGGTATTCTCATTGGAATGCTTCCCGAACAGGACCTTGGCTTTGTCCCTGACCGCCTCTGACAAGGCAAGCTTTTCTGATTCTGTGAATCTGTCAGCACGCGCCTTCGTCTCAATCTCCGAATCCGAATCAGCCATTCTATTTTGTAAAAATATATAAGCCAAATTAAGAAACTGTTCAATGATTGTTATTTTTTTTAACTTGGAATAGACCGTAGTACACTTACGTGACCGTAGTATTATTAGAAGGAGTTGGCCAATCTCTGCCTTAATTGAACAGCTGCGGGTCTTCTTGTTTCTTCCTGGGGCCTGTCCTGCTCCGCTGGATTGGCTGGTGGCGGGTTAAGGCCTTCTTGGAAATGGGCGTCCTCCGCAGTTAATGGAATTTCCTTTCGCACGCAAATATTATGTAATACTGCTGAAGCAACAATTAACTTACAGGCTTTTTTCTCACTGTAACAAATTGTCCCTCCGCTTTTATCAATCGTCCGGTAGCGGGACTTCCAAACACCAATGGCCCGTTCCACAGTATTTCTAGCTTTCCTTTGTTTCTCGTTAAATCGTGTGTGACTTTCCTCGGTTTCTATATTGAATGGCGTCAAAAGTCTTTCCTCGAGAGGGTAGCCAGAGTCACCTGCCAAAATAAAGCCAAAATAAAATAGACTAATTAGATGATATATCTCGGCGGAATACTACGGTTTAATTATACTACGGTCTCCGCCGTTATTTGTATTTTACCCAACAGCCACCCTTCCCCTAATTGATTTTGGTACAGTCGGTCCCTCACAGCTGAGTTTTTGTAGACAAAGGAGTCATGCGTCGACCCGGGCCACTTTGCTACAACGTCAAATATGGAAAGATCTGGACCAGTGATGACCTGTGTATTTATGGAGTGGAACTGCTTTCGGCACACGTAGATATTTTCGTTCTCGCTGGGAGCTTTAATGGGAACGTGTGTTCCGTCAATAACACCTAACACGTTCGGAAATCCGGACAAATTGTTAAATGACTGTTTAACTTGATTTCGTTCTTGCACCGATTTAGGAAAACAGATAACACGTGGGGCCCACTGTAAGGTTAGGTCTAAGCACTGATTGATTATTCGGGAGATGGATGGCTGTGATACTCCTCCAACGGTCCCTAAGATATATTGGAAGGAACCGGATCGGAGGTGGGATAAGTAGCACAAAACTTTGGTTTCAAGAGGGATTGCTGAGGAATAAAATCCTTCCAATGGGGAAAAGAGTTCAACGATTTCTCGAGCTCCCCACGCTGGCAGCCCTGTATGGGTCTGGATGTCGGAATCCGATAAATGTTCGAGAAGCTTACGAGTTTTATATACTTTTCTGCGCTCGTTCTCAAAAACAAACAATGGGACTGCCATATGACCGTAGTACAGGAGAGACCGTAGTACATACAACAATTAAAGTATTAAACGTGGCCATTTAAAATAATTATTATGCAATTAAATTTAATGTGACTGAATCAATTTTGGTACAAGCTGGCCATGGTGGACCGGATTTGTTTACATTGGATTGATTTGAGTCAATACTTTTATCCTGCCCCTTCGCGGGGTTACAATTTTAAACAAGAAGTTGGGGTAAAATGAGACAGGGTTTACTTCTGAATAAACTTATTCAGAAGTCGGGGTTTAGAGTAAAGTTTAAATATACCTGGGTAAATTTTGGCATTTACTCCCAACTTGTGAATGGAGTCAAGTTGACCCGAGTCATTTTTTACTCTTGACTCAACTTGTGAATAAGGCCGCTGGGGGTTATCTTAAACGTCTACAGTGAGCGCTACATCTGGATGGTTATTAATTTGCTCGTTCGGGGAGTCTTCCTTTTCGTTGTCCACAACTTCATGGGAGAATTGAAGATTGCCCGAGAGTATCCGGATTCATTGGGGGCCACTGTCTAAATAGCCAGATTTACTTCAAATCTTTTTCCGATTAAAAGGGCGCTATAGCTTAATTACAATGGTATAAAAATGCAATTAAAATACACTCTTTGTGTTAGCTAAAAAATGAAAACAAAAATCTTGAATGATTTAATAAAATATGATTTTCATTTTATTTAAAAGACGACGTCCATATCCATACCACCACCACCACCCAAAGAAAACAATAAATTAATTAAATGAAACTTATGAACCCTGTCATTTCATTTGGTCGTTCAGGTATATTCAATATTGCTCCTGGATTTACTTGGCAAACTTTATGTCAATTTAACATTTAAATATTTAATGGAAAATGTAATGTTATTCTTTTAAAAAGTGCATGGGCTTTTGGACCAAAGTCAATTTTCATAGAAAGCCATATGTAGCATTGTGCACTTTACGCTTGGCTTTCCCGACTTTGTTCATCCTTTCATTCTCCATGCATTCTCCTGAGCAGCAAAAGCCTATAGCTGTAGCTGCTCAGCTGTGAGTCTGGTCTTTTTAGCTTTACTTCTCACAAAGTCAATAACAGATCATTTCTTGTTTGCTGTTTGTGGACGTAAAATTGTATTCAATGGAAATGATAATTACGTTATTAAAGTTATTACGTTACTTTAGTTTTAAACTGAACAAGGGCAAAGATTAAGTCACCGATCAGAAGTTCTAAAATGCTTTTGTAATTTTGTATCCTATTAACTTCTGACTTGTTTTAGTTAAATGCACCTGAGTTGAGTTCAAGTTTAGTTTGTGGAAACTGTCTTGGAACTTTGAAAGTTGGAAGTGGAAGGTAGGTTTAAACACGATACCAATTAACGCCCCTTTATTTAATTAGTTAAATTATTTACTGTGGAATGGTGGTGTCACAGTCAATTACTAAAAATCGTTTTGCTGCATGTTGTAAAACATTCTTTTACCTAGATTTGTTAAACTTTTACTTGTACAATTTAATTTACTAATTCCTATTATCTCGACTTTCAGGAACCTGCCATTACTGGTGGATGGATCCCAAGTGTCTAATTTGGAATGGTCGCTGTGAATTAAAAATTATAAGATGGGGTAGGAGGAGTGGTTGGAAACGGCGAAGGAGGAGTTTGAGGAGAAGTGACGGATTCCGGCACGAGTAAGTTAGAAAAGTTAATATAGTGCTTATAATTGATAGTTAAATATCACTCATAATTAGTGATGACATAATTAACATGTTTATTTATTTTACAGTCATCGTCATCGTCCCTGGACGACTTTGACCGTTTGAAAACGCTGGGGACTGGCTCGTTCGGGAGGGTGATGCTGGTCCAAAATAGGACGACCAAAGATTACTACGCCATGAAGATCCTGGACAAGCAGCAAATGGTCAAGATGAAGCAGGTGGAGCTCACCCTGAACGAGAAGAGGGTCCTCCAAGCCGTCAACTTCCCGTTCTTAGTCAGCCTCAAGTATCATTTTAAGGTAAGATAGGACTCTTTCTAATAATTATTTTTTGTGTGCCCACTAGTTCCAGGACAACTCTGGAGTATGTCCCCGGCGGGGAAATGTTTCACCATTTGAGGACAGAAGGTCGATTTAGATAAGGTTAAGTTAAGATAATAAGGCTGAGGAAGTCATTAATTTTTGAGGCGAAACCGGAAATTAAAAATGAATAATAATTTTCTTTTGCTCTATTTGGAATTTTAGTGAGTCCCAGTCGCGATTTTATGGATCAAAGCTGTGGATTGGTGGTCTCTGGGGATTCTTATTTCTTGTGTTCGAAATGGTGGCCGGCTATCCCCCTGTTTCCGCTGATCAACCCATCCAAATCTACGAGAACATTGTTGGAGGCAAGCTCCGCCTCCCTTCCCATTTCCTCAGGAACTCGGAACTTGAAGGACCTTTTATGGAGCCTCATTTAGGTATTTTAAGCAGTTCATTAGGCTATTTCTCTCCCATTCATGACTCGACGATGTGTGATTATGACGGAATTTCTTTTATTTCAGAGTGATCTCACCAAGCGACGCGGTAATTTGAAGAGCGGAGTAGATGATATCAAATGTCATGGATGGTTTGGGGCCACAAACTGGACTGCTATTTTCCAGAAGTAGGTATCGTGCCAAGCCCAACATATCTCAAACATTTCTTCTTTATCATTTGCATTGTTTCTTAAATAATTGGTTAAATTCCATTTTTTTTTCTCCCTTCCGAGGTTGAGCCACTCTTCATCCCCAAATGTAAAGGACCGGGTGACACGAGTAATTTTGATGACTATGAGGAGGAAACTCTCCGCATCTCTTCTACCGAGCGTTGTGCAAAAGGAGTTTGCAAACTTTTAGACCAAGCTTTAAGAAAGTATGACGGGAACCCAGCAAGACTGAAGAAAACTACAAAAAAAAATATAAGAATTTTATATAAAAAAAAGTTCAGGCTTTAGTTCGTTCTGGTCCTAGTTCAAAATGAATTCTGTAAATGTCATATTAATTTTAATTTATGATTGCAATTATATTTGCAAACCTACCTAAATGTACTTGTATATGACTCGGTGAAAATGTCACGCTACGTCTTAAGCTAATCGTAAGCAATTTACCAAAATGTTTCCTGATAATGAAAAATGGTGCAATTTTTATCTATATCTATATGGTTGGCAGTTTGTTTGGTAGTAGACGTTTGGATTAAGATATATACCTATGTGCTTATATCTAAAATGCTTGAGAGTTTATTTTTAATTTTAATCATATTAAACTTAAATTTAATTTCTCTAACTAATTATGAATAATAAGAATCCCTCTGCATATCTGTCTTGAGCTGTTGATGAATGCGTCTATTCTGATCATTTAATAATTCATTTGGCGATTTTTTTTTGGTGACGATACAAAGAAATAATTATAATCACGGGTTTAGAAAAGGTAGTAGTGGCAAAATCAAGTTAGTGAAATTTCGTAGACCAAAATATGGTTAATAATACATGGATGAATAAGAATTTAGCATCGAAGAATTTACAATGAATTTTAAAAAAAGTGAGTGCAAAAACAGAAAAGGTAAAAATCAAATTAATCAGACTTTAAGTAACTCATAGAAAATGACAATTAGAAATTTAGTAGAAGGCAATTTTAAGCCGCAAAATTGCGTTGGCTTTTCTTTTTCTCCAAATGCTCCTCGTACACATGTCACCATCCTCATCTTCATATTATCATAATATTCATAATCAATACAAATCAATACAATTCAGTCAAGCCATCAATCATAATAGCATTTGAAGTAATGACTCTGACGAATTAAAATCATCATGATCATGTTTCTATTTATTTTAGTCTGACCAAATCCCATCTTGTAATTAATTAGATAAACTTAAACTGATAAGAATTTGATGGAGGATTAATGGTTAATTAATTCAAAGTCGATAAGCCATAAATAATATATATGTACATGTATTAAAAATGCATATCATCTCAGTTCGTCTGCAAAGTAACAGTTAGCAAGCACAGCATATTTTTCTCTAGTATGCATAGCCCGATTGGGTCTACACAAGAACCGTTTCCTGATAGCGTGGGTTGTTTGGGGGAGAAAAATTGACCGTTGACATATTTTTAATGGCTGTAAAATGTCAACGGTCAATTTTTCTCCCCCAAACA
>JAQIXQ010002664.1:0-10020 GCA_034700485.1 Pseudosinella alba | reverse complement strand
CGTTGGCTTGGTACTTACTACTACTACTTACTTACTATTACTTATCCCAAATCCCCAAAACAACCACAGCGTATGAAAGCAAAACAGAAAACGACTCATCTTATTCCTTAATGAAATATTGGTTTGATACTCACGTCATATCATGTCAGTTACCTCGGTTTAGGGCAAAAAAATACCCGGAATTATTCCCCGGAATTGGTGTCAAACATAACAATTTTAAAGGTAATGTCAAAGGTTATTATAAGTTTAATTTTGCATATGACAGTGAACTATGGAAAGTTCAAATTGAGTATGCTGATAATTTGATACATCATAACTGAAAATTCTGTAGTATTTATGTTGCTAACTAATCGTAAGTTGGTGGGGATACGTGATACGATCCCCAGCAAAAACAGAAGTTGAGCAGGGTCTGGAATAATGGAAGTTACAATTCAAGCAAATAAATGTGAACAAAAAACTTGGCAATTTGGAAGGGAAATATAAATGTTGTGTTTGATTTTGATTTCTAAATAATTTCGACTGATTAATTTGATTTCAACTTAATTATCCAAATGATCATTCTTCCTAATCAGAAGGGATCGACTTGCATCGCGGATCATAATCCAAAAAGTAATTAGAGACTGTTTAGTTTTCTAGGAACTGGCCTACCAAAAATTATCTCAATCAGACCTGATTATGGGCGAATATTTGTCTAGTTTTAACTAGTTTCTTCGGGCTCTGGTTAGTCTGGTTGACTTTTAATGTTAGGTATAGGCTTTATCCAAACTGGGGCATATTTTAAGCTCAAATCTTAAGTTAAAATTTTTTATTCTACTTATGGTACTGTTGGATAATGTAATAGACAGAATTATGAGAAATCCCATTCTTTCTTCAGAGACAGGGCACGGTGAGTAAATTGAATGAAGAATCTTCGCCACTGCTTCCTCCTCCCCGTTGCCCAACTGTATTTTGTGGCTTATCATGACATGAAAGTCAGTCGGATTATAGTGGGCACTTTATGAAGCATTTGCTTTTCTCTGTGCTCAAACATTTTAACCTAATACTTTATTTTGGACTTATTATTCCAGAACAGGCTTGTACCATAATAAATTATGCACTTATAAGACCTTTTTGTATTTTTTACTTAAAAGAATACCTTCAAATGATTATCCACACATGCCTCTTCGTAGAATTAGCCGGAATTAAACTATTTATACTTTTCTCACTAATCCTCTCCAACACTCAAATTACTGCCTACTCCCTGAAACTGTTTACCATATTCGGGTCTGGACTACAACATTGATTGAATTGAATGGCTAAGAAAATAACAGAATTTCGTTAAAAACTATCCACCTGGGTTGTGGATGATGCTATGTAGAATCTTCCGTGTCCTCGTGAGTATAAATTCAGGATGCAGAAGGATCAGTTCCATCACACTCAATCCATCTCTACCCCTTCCAAGTCACCTCAAACTTGTTCCAAATTCCTTTGAAGACTTTCTCAGTTTACCCCTCTGATTAAAGAACTGAGCCCGAGGCATCATGGCGCTGACACCTTTGATGATATTCGTCCTGGTCCTGGCCATCGTCATGTTGTCACTGGTCTCTCTGGCTGAAGCTGTAAGTATTCCTAATTTATAACTGTAATAGTAATTGTAAGTCCGAACGGTAGAGAACTCCCAGTGCTGCAGAAGTTAATGTGGGTCGTTAATTGCTGAAAATTGATGTCATAAGTCGATTAACTCTAATATATAATGTTTTTATACAGGAATGCGATGAATCAGCCTGTATGAACTCGTGCGGGGATCGTGGAGGATATTGTCTCAATGATAGATGCCTTTGCCATTACTGAAAACTCTTTGGTGCAGATGGGTATGGAAATTAGGTCAACCTAGATAGCATGAATACAGGGAACCAACACCACCTAGAGAAAGCTATCATCCAACATCAAACACGTCGCTTCCAATCTATATGTTAAAAAAATAATATTATGGTCATGTATTAATGTCGTGCAGATTTTTTTAAAAATTTAAAATAATTGTTTCACCACTTAAAATATATATTTTTGATTCTGCTTCACTTTAACTGCCAAGTAGACGACGTGTGTATCAATTTACTTTATCATGATATAACTTATAAAAGTAATAAAATAATCATATGTGTACCAAATCATATAATAATAAAAACAGTGCAACTATTTTTCCAACTATTTTTAATCGTGCAAGAACGGCGGTATTTTCTTAATTCTTTCTTAATATATCCAATTAATATATCTAATTAATATACAAGGCTGAAAGGTATCAAATTGGAAATTGATGTATTCGGTTTGTTTTGACGGCATATTTCCCACTCATCTCTACATCGCATTCGTCACGCTGATCACAGGTCCTTCACTCCGAACTCCGTAATCAAATCTGTTCCTGCTACCTTTCCCTACCCATTGTCAGGGTTGCGCAATGTCACTACATTTTTAGCGAAATCATTTTCAATTCTCCTGAATATGGCATGTTTGTTTAGCTCAAAGACGAGCATAATGTAATGTGTAATGAACCAATGTTAATCAATCAGTGAACCAGATAAATAAGATTGCATGTTTGACCAATTTGTTGAAATTGGCAGCAATACGAAGCCATCTAGGAATAATGGAATACTTAAATGCTCAAACCTTTCTCCATTTGCAACTGAGCAGTATGGTTGATTTGATTTGATGGCACGGCTATATTACTCAACTGGAGGCAATACGGATATGATAATGAAATGATGGAGCAATATAACTCTTGACGAATTTGGCAATCATATAAATTATTTTTTATTTAACAGTTTGAGACTCATGACACCAATTATAACTTCAAAATATATTAAAGGGAGAAATTATCCGGGTAATGACTTCAAATCCCCAATCTGTGTAACCGTTTTTTTTTGGCTTCGGTGTTGTTTTTATGAAACCGACCATTGAACCAGGCTTCGGTTTAATCCATGGCTGCGGCTCCGAACCGCTTCCTGCTGAACTTGATTCGGAAGAAATCTCTCGGACGAGATCAGGGTCAAGTTGAGAAGTTGTTGCTAGTTCGGAAAAGCATTAGAGGAATGGGTCACTTGTCCCAACCATGCTAGTCGCTTGGCATTTAAAATGTTTAAATTGGACTAATTTAAAAAAAAAAATGCAACGCTAATCGGAATGCATATTTCTAGCAAGTCTATTACCTGCAAATTCCGGGGATTGATTTCATAGGAAAATGGCAACACCCAATCTGACAGGCTAATAATTTGATACTAAACCCAATTTAAAATGATATTTTGGCTGACTGGGATCAATCCCTGTCGCGAAATGGGTTTTGGAATTCAAACTATCAATTTAATGTTCGGATGACCGGAGAAAGGATGGCTGCAAGTTTACATTTAAGTAGATGGGCTGAGACTTTCAATTAGATTCTTTCAAACTTCTTTGTTATGTATTTAAAAAACTAAAATAAATAATCAGTTAGATTTTGAGGTTATATATTTCCACATGAAGTATACTCATTCATATCGTCATATCATATCAGTTTCCTTGTTTCCGGGCAAACACACACAGAGAATTATTCCACGGAATTTTTGTCAGAAACATCAGTTTTAAGGTAATGTCAAAGGTCATAAGTTTAAATTTACACAATTATGAATCTATCATTAGACATTTAACTATGGAAAGTTCAAACCCATAAGTTAATTTAATGATCTGATGATCTAAAGGATCACTAATGCAAATAATGTAGTATTTATGTTGTCAAATAATTTGGTGGGGCAACTTGATACGGTTCGCAGCAAAATCAGAAGTTGAGCTGGGTCCAGAGTACTAATATTTCTAGTTTGAACTAGTTCCTTCGGGACTAGTTCAGAATCTAGTTCTAGGTAATCGAAGGACTTTTTATGTTAATTTTTTAAGCTCCTAACCTAAGTAAAATAATTTCATTCTACTTTGATATATTACCATGGCAATGTGGATAAGGTAGGGATAGAATTATTAAAAATACCATTCATTCCCCCGAGACGGGACTGCGAAGGGTGAACGGATTAAATGAAGAAAAATCTTAATGCTTTCTTCCTCCCTGCTGCCCAAGTTGGGCATCCCAATTGCATTTTGTGGCATGACATGAAAGTCAGTCGGAGGAGTTGACCACCATCCTTTACAAATGTAACGTGCTATACCTAGGTGAGACTTTTCCAGAAGCTTCTACCTTTTAAAAACATGTTGTGGAATTATGAGATCCTTTTGTAATTTTACTTTACAAAAGGTCACACATGACTTCTCTTAGAATTAAGAGAAGCCGTAATTAAACTATTTATACTCTTCTCATTAATCTTCTCAAACACTCAAATTACTGCCTACTCCCTGAAACTGTTTAGCATATTCGGGTCTAGTCTAGCCTGTAAAAGGATTACATAGAAAGTCAAAGAGAAAACAACGAATTTAAGAAAAATGAAACGTCCACTTGCGCTATGAATGCCATGTACTAGCTTCCCTTCCCTCGTGAGTATAAATTGGGAATGGAGGATCATCAAGGGCATCACACTCAAACCAGCCTTACTCCTTCCAAGTCATCTCACACTTGTTCCTGGTGGATCTCATCCAAATTCTGTTTGAAGTCTTTCCTAGCTTACCCATCTCAATAAAGAACGGATAACGAAGTCAAGGTATCATGGCGCTTACACCTTTAACGATGTTCGTCCTCGCCCTTGTCCTTGCCATCTTCATGTTGTCACTGGTCTCACTGGCTGAAGCTGTAAGTAATTTTTACTTTATCCTGTTATATGCCGTTTGGTTTTTTCGAAGTTTCAAGTCCGAACGGAAAAGAGGCCAGGTGTTGCACTCTTTTTGTTGTAAATAGTTTATTGCTTGCATATGGAAATTAAAGTATTATGTATGTCATTCAATTCTAATATATAATGTGTTTCTCCAACACGTAGGATTGCACTACAATGGGCTGCATCAAGTCGTGCGGGATGAATCCGGGGGATTGTACCAATGGTATATGTACATGCCTTTAAACAGGAGTTAAAGCTCCTTGGCGCGAATGGATTTGGAATTCTAACAACCTAACCCGAACAAGCGACCAAGATTACCAGGAGAATGTATTTATTTATTATTATTTATTTAGTTTTTAATTTGATGTTCAAGTATGTCGTGCTGATTTTTTTAAAATTAAAATTAATTATTTGGAATGTTATTTTACCACTTACATATGTGTGCTGTTTGCTCCACTTTATAACTGTCAATTAGACGTGTGTAACAAAATTTATTTTAGCATGATAAGTTATAAAAAGCAATCATGTCCATGGAATCAAGTAATAATAAAAACGAGATAAATATTTTTTCAATTTTTCATAAACTCTTTGTACAAGAACCAGTATTTTCTTGATTCCTTCTCGATATATTTTAATTTGATTTAATTAATATCTTCATGGCACAAGGGTGAAAAGTATTAAATTTAAAATGCATGATGGCATACATTCATCTCTTTTGACTCAGTCCTGACATTTCCCACTCATCTTCACATCACATTCTGTACTCGTCACGCCGGTCACCATGCAATTATAACTCCATAATTAAACCTTTTTCCCTTCCCTACCCATTCTTCAGGTTGTGCCATGTAGGTACATTTTTAACGAAGTCATTTTCAAATCTTGCTCTTCTCAATCCTCGTGAGTATTGCATGATTGTTTAGCTCAAAGATGAGCATAATGTAATGAACCAATGCTAATCAATCGTTGCATTTTTAAAGATCCACTTTTTTAGACATACCGACATACGTTATTTATATATTTATCACATAGGTCAAATATGACGTCAAATAACGAAGAACGTCTTCACGTTATTTCCCGAAACTCGAGTCAAAAGTTGCAATAATTTGTTAAGGGAATAGAAAACGGGATAGCTCTAATTAAGCCTATAAATATGTAGACAACTAGCTGGGAATTAAGTTTACAAGGCATTATCTCATCTGCACTGTGTACTTTGTCAAATAAAGTTGCGGGGTAACGTGCTATGGTTCCGATTCCCAGCACAAGCTGAAAATGTGAGTTGGGGAATGAAAGAAGATAGCTACTCCGTCAAAAACGTGTGTCTAAATTAAAGCAAAATCAGGGCAAATAGCATGATGCTTGTCATCCATTTGATAAAAACCGTCCAACTTCTTACCTTCCTATCGGAAATTGCACCATATCCGCCTGCAGTGTGCTACGGAAAATGACCCATTTGAATGAACTCGACATGGGAGGAAATACTGATTAAGTGATACTGATGGCGCAACAAAACTTGGAAGAATTTGACAAATATGGCATTTATTATTTATTTAACAGTTTGAGACTCATGATAAGAATTACATCTTCATTGCAATAATGCCAAAGGGAAAAATAATCAAGGTATTGAATTGAAATGCCCACTCCCCAATCTGTTTATCCACCTTCTGGTTTCGATGTTGTTTGGATGGAGCTGCCAATCATAGTTGGACCTGATCCATTGAAGTTTTCGCCAATCAAACTCGTATGCAATGATCCAAGAATGGAAGCGCCAAGCGAATTTGGATTCCCTGATCCATTGAACTTGATGTAATCGCCGATTAAACTTTTAAGCCCGGTTCCTAGGATGGAACCGCCAATCATATTTGGATGTCCTGATCCATTGATGTAACCACCAACCATACCTTTAAGCCCTGATCTAAGGAAGGAACCCCCGACTAAATTCGGAAGCACTGTTCCATTGAGGTAATCGATAAGCATACCAGACTTTTTCCCTTTGGGTTGTTCGACCTCGCCTCCGTCGGAAGTGCTTCCAGTTGTGTCGCCACCTGACTCGCCATCCTGTTGCTCCTGCAATTATTAGAAGAAAACAATTCATGATTAAGATATATTCAACCATGACCATTGCCAAAAATTCCAGGAGTTGCGGAAAGTACTATTTTTGACGGATGGAGGACCCCGGACCACGCTACTGCGACAAGACAGCCCAAAATGGCAATGATGAAGAAGAGCTTCATTGTCGTCGGTTGTCAAAGAAAAACTTGATTTGGGTGAAGGTTTCTGGAATGAGAATGAGGCGAGAGTCAAGTTGAGAGGTTCTTGCTATTTCGGGAGAGAAAACTCGGATGGCTTTAAACAGAAAAATTAACTTGAATTTATAGCCGGGAATTAGCATGGGAGGAATGGGATAATTATCCCAACCTTGTTAATAATTAGTAAACTCAGTTAGAGGCGAACACCCGCTATTGTTTTAATTTGATAAAGTATAAATTAAGTAATGATTGTCATCTCATCACGGCCTTTCCATGTGCGACTAGACATTGTTCCCTTTTATAAAACCTTGTTGTCCCACGTGCAACTGCGTTATTGCCCCATATATTTGGGAACAAGGTTCTTGGTCGACATGTGCGCCAAACAAATGGTTTCATATCTATTTTTATCAAGAGATATATTTTTTGTAGAAGTTTAAATTGTGATGTGTCCACGAAAACAATGGCCATATTTACATTTATCTCATTAAGAAAGTAGAAAAATTCCCAGTTCAGAAAATTGTCACCCTCGGCTCAAGAAAGCTTTTGTGCATCTTCACATTCCAGAACCCATTGGGCAGAGAATAGTCACAGAACCGGAAGGACTGAACTCCACAAAGCATATCCTTCCTGTCCTATGCAGATGACCCCTCCCCCTGCTCCCTGTCTCATGTTGAGCCGAATATACTTTAAAACTATGTATTGGCATAGCCTGGGAGGGGGCAATCTAAAAGTATAAAACATGTCATGATTAAGTTTATTAGCAGCCTCTCACAAATACCAGATTAAATCCCCGGTATCCAGTTCCGTTCCTCCTGCCTCAATATTTCAGCTAAGTAAACTTTTTTACAATATATAAGCCATATCAAAAACCCTTGCAAACTAAAATTACGACAAATGGAAAGAAATGAGTTTATTTGCATCCGCATTAAAACTATTCTCATTTACACACAATTTCGAGCAATATAAATCCTCATTCTCGCTGTACATTTCCCACACAAGCTATGACTAAAGAAAGTTATGAACTCTACAATGATTTGATATACCTATGATATGATGTCTCTGTTCTGAAGCAACGAAGCTAATTGTAAGTCTGACGCAGAAAGCTGAAAATGGATATGAAAAGGTTTAGCTAGCTCGTGCGTGGTCTTGAGTTTTTCCCCATCCTCTGCCTTTCCCAGCAGCCTGATTGCATGGCCTATTGAGTTTACATTGCTTGGGTTTGGCTTTGCTTTTGCCGTATTTGCCTTTTTACTAGTTGAGATTGTTTAGAGCTTCTCTAATATGATTTGAGAAGGAGTGGAATCCAAACTAAAAATGAGACGAGATGAGATTTTCCCACGGTGTATAACAAGCTATGAAATAAATACTGGATCAAGCCATAGTTGCCGATTGCAATTATCTATTACATTCGTTCGATATTATGCTATCGTCTTATGATGAACTGAAACTGATCCCATTCGAACTTTATATGGTTTCGAGCAAATATTATTTTGAAGAATGAAAGGGAACAGACACAAACGCATCAATTTCAAGCTTATTTCAATTTCACTTTTTCTTTCGCTGCTGAATAAATGATAGAGAATTTTATTAAATTAAAAAGCAGACCATTTCTATGGCACTGTTACGTAGACTGTTTTCCCTTCACAAATTCAATTAGATAAATGGAAAGACTCACTTTACCCTCCTTTCCAGTTACACTGACGTCTCTTGAAAAGTTTTGAGAGGTTCCACTTCCCCAATAACAAATACTTGGGGATTGCAGCCCCACTTAACTGGCTCAGGATGAGGACTGACGTCAACAGCGGAAGTGAATGAAGCTTGTTGCTCCCAAGTGGCTGTTCCAGCCACAGTTGAGATCCTACTCATATCTTCCATTACTTGAGGACCGTGGAAGACACTGGAACATCCTCCGGTATGATTACGGGCGATGTCGCGATTTTGCTCATTTTCATTTTCCACTCCTCCTCCACCACACGGATGCCCACAGATTTTTGAGGCGATCCACCTCCCAAAACAAAATTGGAAGGCTGAGATGTCCTCAATGAAGCCTACGTAGATTAGCGGACTCAACACGAAGAACAATATAACGATGGGGATAATTCCCCTCAGGGAAAGGACGAGGGAGGGGATCCCAAACCCACTCCGGGTGAAAACCTTGTTAATTGACACAAACGCACCGGATGGGATCCACAAGAGGATGAAGACTATGGAATGGGCGTAAACATATCTCACTCGCTGCACTTTTTTTCGGATCCGGGAGCTGGGGATTGGCTTGAGGATGTAGAGGTAGCGGATCTTGTAGCGGATTTGGAACATGGCTGAATGATTAGAAATTAAATGAAATAGTTGATTTGTTTAAATTTTACCCCATATCATTTTTCATATCATAGTAAATTTGCAGTAACGGATTCTTTTACCATAAATCATGTAGCCTGTAACAATCACGTGGAATATAGAAAATCGGAGAACTTCATAGGCCAGAGTTGGACTAAAGCCTCCCAAAAATCGGATCTGTTAAAAAAATGACATAATGACAAAATCATTTCATTACATTCTATATTTTGAGGTCACCCATTAGTTATCTTAACAATATTTAGTCCTTGTTACCTTTGTACATTTTCCTTTATGGCCAATCACACCCAGCTCATATTCCACCATGAACAAGTTGGGAATACATGAGCCCCCGGCGAGTAGCCAAATGAGCAAAATTGTCTTGAGCAAATATAGTTTCCTAAATGGGACACGGGATGGTTTAACACTTTCGTAAATGATCCCGATCACATTTAGTGGAAAAACTGCGTAGAGTGTATCTGGATAAAATAACATCAGACTATTAGCATAAGCAAAATTTTTAAATCATTTTGAATTGAAATCTTGAAGAATCATACATACTTGCAAAAAATGAGCTCAGCTCACAAATCCCAGCTCCACTTAAGTCAATCAGCCCCCATCTCTGGACCATGTAAAAGACGGCAATGAACGAGTAGTAAATGGCGACGGAGGACAGGTGGGCA
>JAQIXQ010002663.1:0-10021 GCA_034700485.1 Pseudosinella alba | reverse complement strand
TGGAGGAAATCCAGGCCAGGTTGGATCACATTTCTGAGGTGAAAGTGAAGGTGGAGGAGTTGGAGATGAAGTTGATGGAGCAGGTCGACCTTTTGTATGATAGGATTGATGAGTTGACTAACTAATTTCCATGACATTAAAACTCCTTTCATGACATACTTTTAAATAATCTGTAGTAGGGAAATTGCATGCTTCTCTTACTTTTATCAGTGCATGCTTGTATTCCTTAATTCATGGGAGTGGGAATTATAATTTACAAATACAAAAGAAATATATTTGCCCTTATTCAATAATTTTTTTATATTCTGAAATATTATAATGGAACTATATGTTATCGGAAATCATAATGTAGCATGATTGTTGGTATTTATGTTAAACAATTGTTTACTAAATTACTCGAATGTTCTTTGTAATCCTTCAATAGCCTATCTCATAAATCATACCATGAATGAATTAGCCCTCGAATATGAATATCTTCCATCTACACATCATTTAGCAACATGTACTTAAGCTACTATAAAATCATAAAATAATCGTTATTATTTTCCATGCAATTTATTTTCGTCATATTTTATACGTGAGATTGAGATATAATAAAGTAATTTGGATTTAAAATCATATTTTATTCCATTCAGTTTATCTTCGGTCTCAACTTTTCATATTTATGCCTAGTCTTCCAATCCAATGCCATCCTGGAAGGACACATTTTCTTGTTTGGGTTCATCCGTTTTGGTTTCGCACGTGCCCATAACTTGAGGCACATCTCCATCATCATCATCATCACCTTCCTTCATGATACTTATCCAATCCACGCTCGCAAGTTCATTTTGATTGCGTGATGTCGACTGGACATGTTCGTTCACATCGATTGTCGGCGGAACTGGAAATCCTACCGTCAGGCTTGTGGTGACGCCAAGACTGGGACTTCCATCTTCCTCTTCTTCAGTTGCACTTTGGTGGTTTTCCAGTTTTAATGATTCTCTCATCTTTGATTTTGATTTCGGCGCTGTTGGAGTTGATGTCTTCAACTTTTTCTTTGGTCTGTGGAGGAGACGCACGTGCTTTGCCAAGTGAGCCTTTTGCTTAAATCGCTTCTCACAGCAGTCACATCTAAATGGACGGAGCTCAAAATGGACCGTCTTGGTATGAAGCTGGAGATTTGAGGATTTATTGAACCCCTTGCCGCATTTAGGACAAGCGAATTTGCTGGGCTTCAAGTGGACCTCCTCAAAATGGCATTTCAGAAGGTGCTCTTCCGCAAAGGCCTTGTCGCACCCGAGGCAGCGGTAGAAGAGCTTAGCATCTGGCTTGGGGGTGAGCTGACCTTTCCCAAATTTTGAAATATGCTTGCGCTTGTGGCTTACTAATTTTAATTTCTTCGATTTCGATCCTCCAGCTTTTTTACTTCCGTGAGATTGAACAGAAGGGTGCACAAGCCTTCTATGTTTGGCCAAGTGAGCCTTCTGGGTGAATCGGCTATCACAAAGTTGGCATTCATGCTCCCGTAAATTCAAATGGATAGTTTTCAAATGAACCGTGAGGTTGGGCTTTGAGAAGAATACTTTCCTACAGATTGGGCATTGTAGATCATTGTGGCTCCCAACTTGAGCTATTTTTTTGGAAGGAAGGGGCGATGGTTTTGGTGACAATCCATGTTCAATAATTGGTGCTTCATCCCGCTCTCCTCCATCCACTAACATGTCAACATCACCAGAGTCATCATTGGTGTAGGTGCCACCCGTAAGTGGATCGGATCTGTCTTCAACGTTGACCCCAGTTGTCACCAAGAGGACGGCATCGGACAACCTCTCAATATTAACTCGTGGAGCCGCGGTGGCCAACTTTCTGGAACCTGATAATCAATTATAATGTCATAAATGGGCTATATATATATAATTATTTAGAAGATTACTTTTGAATAATTTGTAATATAATATACGCGTTTACATCTATCCAATGTCTTCTTCCTCAAGTGCTCCACTACCCCAAGTTGGCATAGGGTCTCCGGCCTCCTCAACATTTCCCTTCGAAACACCCTGAGGACCCCTCCATCTGTCTTGTTGTCCACCTCGACCATTCGATCATAAATCTCTTTAAGACAGAACTCCAACTTCAACCGTATCTCCTCCATTTCCAGAAAATGGGCTGAAAATCTTTCCGAAAGTTGGGTGCACTTGGGACATAATGACCCCATCAGCTCGGACTCATCCACACCTGCATCCAACTTCAACAATGAGTCGACGGATAATACGGTTTTCGCGACAGCCTCCCTCAAGTCCACTTTCAAGTATTGGCAAATCATATTTGACATATTTTGAGTTGTGGGTGACCAAGAACCCCGCCGCAAGCAGAGTACACAGTGGTCACCAGTTAATAGATAATATTGATGTTTTCCCATGGTCGTGCTTTGATGATTAGCTAACCCTTGTTGCATAAAAGTATTTAAACTTGTTACTATTTTAATCGTCTCGTCATCACCTTTTCCAGAAAGAGAAATACAAACGCGTCTGGAAATATATTTATTACCCCGAAAACAACCTTTTCAATGTCAGAAATTAATTATAACATCATAAGATAAGATATTGACACAATTTAATTATCATTTTTTATAAACATCTAAACTTGATAACTGCTTGCCATCCCCAAGTACAATCCACTTATCAATACAGAAAAATAGTGAGAAAAGGCTACCCATGTTTCTGTTTGTTTACTTTCACAACTTTACTGAAAGTTTTCCTGTTTGAAGGAGGAGCAGCCACGAGCGGGCTTATTTTGTGTTAGCTGAGACAAAATTATTCACTCTTTGAGAACTTCAACCCTTTTAGATCTTGTTGGGTTGTTGGGTGGCTGTTTCATTTCCTTCTTTTCAGTCTTGTCATTCTGCAAGACTTAAATCCTAACAGGTATAAATACACAATATTTGATTCACTTATCTATATTCAAGATTGCTCTATAAAAGCATACTCTTTCTTGGGCAACTTATTATTCTACAAAAAAAAACCGGCGATCTCAATCTGCTTAATTCTGTTGCAGCAATTTAACTCCAATGGAAAGCACTTCTCTAATGGTGTTTCTAAGGTGTTAAATCCTTGATCTATTTTTTTTTGCTTGAACGGAAGTTGTGAAGTGAGAAGCGCTTTCCCTTCGAGTTATGATGCATAATTCCTGCAACCACTAAGCATTAACTTAGGAATAACTAAATTTTATTTTGCGATTTTTAGAATTATTTTTTCCACAAGTTTACATTATTGTATAACAAAGCACTTTTCAAATCAAGAGTATTCTTAATCATGGCAAATTATGCAGTTAATTAGGCTAATTATTGTAGGATAATTAAATTAATTAACCGAGAAGACTGACCATGTCATATATATATATATTTTTAATATCTGCAGACCGACTATTATTTACCACTACTGTGAACTCCAACTCCACGACAATACTACCCAAATTGTATATTACCTACACAATTAGCTAATTAATTACTGATATGATCATTATGCAAAAATACGCTCTGCAGACTATGTAGCTCATTTCATTTCATGGTGATGCATGAAAGTTTAAGCTTTATACAATGCATTGCAGATGGATATAGAGAGAGTCCCTTTGTTTAGAATGCTGCTCGCTCGCGTGTGTAATTTTGTCTATTATGGGCATATATCATATCATAGCAAGCATGTACGGTGATGCACGCTCAGCATCAGAACAAAAACAAAACAAACCAAAACCAAATCAAAGCACTTACTTGGTGGAAAGTAGAAAGTGTGCCGGGACACAATTTTGGTTATAATTAAATTTTGTCAATTATCCAAGTTATTTAGATTAACTGTGCAAAGACAATGTCGGACACTAACGACTTTGTCGTTAGCACGCTGAATCGTTGCTTTCTTTGTCTGAGTGAAGTAAAACAATCATTTTCCCCGGATCATGATTACATTTGTAAATCATCATCCTTCGCAACTCATTCGATTCAGCATTTAGCCAAGTTCCTTAACCTGGACCGGAGTAAAGTTTTCCTTGAGGATTTGGGGGAGAAAGTGGAGCAATCACCCATGTTAATGGTCGTGCTATGCGAGGAGTGTGCCCCGTTGAATAAGTCATTATCAGAGCTGTTCCAGCAACTAGAGAGAATCAGACAGGAAGTCATGGCAAAGCTAACTCTTGTGCAGGGGAAGCTACTAAAGGTCATGGAGGTCAGTCCTGATGTCAGGGATGATAGGGTCAACACGAAGGTCTGCGATGATTCAAACCCAAATAGTTTGAAAGGGAAAATGGAGCTGGCAGAAAGGCTGAGGAAAAATGTGATTGAGAAATGCAAGTGGAATTGAAAATTAAAATAATTTAAATTATTAATTATGTTGCCAAAAGATAAAGTGATTTGATTTGCTAATTAACAAATTGACTTTGCTTGAATCTTTCAGGTGCTGCTAAGTTGAGTTTGGCCGAATCTCCTGTTAAATTAGAAGATCTTCTCCCAAATGACAACGAAGTCCCTTCGGCGACCCATGCCAGTCCTCATCAGAAGGTCATCGTGGAGCAACCCTCTCAAATATGGTCCATACCCCCCGAAGAGTCCGGATTGAGGATTGTGAAGGTGGAAAGCCTGAACACTGGGAATGATGAAGGACCAGTACAGGGGTCCTCCTTAGTGGTAGCCTCACCCACGCAAATCATTCACTTGGAATCGGGTTCTGATCTCTCTCCTGACCTTCCAGCCAACTTCATGGAGGAGGAGGAGGAGGAAGAGGAACAGGAAATATTCTTGGCCGATGATCTGCAGGCGGAGCAACAAGATCAGGATATCCCCTTGGACCTCACGACAACCGCTCCAGCAGTGGCTCCAGTTCCATCCAACTCTGGTGATCCAGGTGACGCCCAAATAAAATATCAATGCGAGAGCTGCCACAAGTCATTTACGACCCCGAGTTCCTGCCGGATCCATTACGAAACTGCTCACTTGGGTGTCCGCTACAAATGCCCGGGTTTGGGCTGCACCAAAAGCTTTTCCCAGAGGTCTCACCTCCAATTTCATCAGCGTCATAGTTGTGGGCGCCGGGGGCATCGCTCCAACTGCTACTGTGATCTATGTGGGAAAGGACTGGCCAACAGGAATAACTTGCATTCCCACTTAAGGCTCATCCATTCCAGGATTAGGGACCTTCCATGCGACCACTGTGAAAAGATGTTCTATATGGAACATGAGGTGATTGAGCATCAGAGGAAGAAACATGGAATGATGTGACCTGGGCCGAGAGCAGTGTGAATCTTAAATAAAAATGCTTTTTTAAATTTATATTGTCACTTTAAAAATAATTTAATACAATTAAAGTTTGATTCATTTCTATTTATATTTGTATTTATTTATACTGACTGAGATAATAAAATAACTTAAAATGACTTAAGATGACTTAAAATCGGATTGTCCTGTTCTCTTAATCTTCGTTCTTGATTCAGTTTTTTATTTATTGGTCTTCTAATCCAAATTCAGCGTGTCATTCTGGAAGGTCAATGTCTCCTGCTTGGGGTCACCCGTGATGATTTCGCACTCTCCTTCATCATCACCCTCTTCCATGCCTCTCACCCAATTATAGTAGGGAAGCTCATTTTTATGAAATGGGGTCGACTGGACATGTTCGCTTACATCGATGGTCGGCGGAACTTTGAACCCTACTGCCACACCAAAACTAGGACTTGGAGCCTCTTCCAGTTTTTGGCTAGTTGCATTTTTCTGGTGCTTGTGACGGAAACTCACGTGCCTCTCCAAATGAGCCTTTTGCTTAAATCGCTGGTCACAAAAGTCACAGCGAAATGGGCGGAGTTCAAAATGGACCGTCTTGATGTGAATCTGGAGATTGGAGGATGAGGTAAAATCCTTTCCGCACTGTCCACACGACAATTTCCTGCTCTTCAAATGAACCACTTTGAAATGTCGTTTCAAATTTTTCTCAGAGGTAAATCCTTTGTCACACATAGTGCAGCGATACGAGGTCTTCATTCTAGGATTGAGGGCGAGTCGATCTTTTCCAGATTTTGCAATAAGGCTCTTGGGCCGTCCCAATTTGGATTTCTTCGACCCATCAGCATTTTTACTTGATTTTGATTTTGCTTTAGGTGGGGATGGTAAAATGGACCGTTCCTTTCGAAGTTTTTGTTTTGCAGGGCTTGACGAGCTTGGCCCAACTTGGTAGTTTTTCGAAATCCTGGCGGAGTGCCGAGCCTGTTGATGCTTAACCAAGTGAGCCTTTTGGGTGAATCGGCTCTCGCACTGATCGCATCCAAACTCTCGCAATTGAAAATGGATCGTTTTAAAATGAACCTTGAGATTTTCCTTTTTGGAGAATACTTTTCCACAGAGCTGACACTGTAGCTCATTATTATGGTCCCCATGAACTTGGGTCAAATTTTTGGGTGGATGCAGCGTTGGCGAGAGTGTCAGTCCGGATCCAAGAATTAGCTTTTCTACCGCTTCTTCTTCTTCGTCCGTCATAATCATGTCGCAGTTAACAAAGCTGGCGGGATTGACCTCCTCATCAATGGAAGTGGTTCTTGACTGTGGCAAATTATCTTCATTGGTGCCACCGACGAACATTTTCTCTTTCGGTGCCGATCTATCTTCAGCCTTGATCCCAGTTGCGACAAGGATGACGGGATCAGACAGCTTTTCAATTTTAACTCGAGGGACGACAGTGATCAGCTTTCTTGAACCTGAACGTCAAAATTATCAAGTCATAAATAATCAACTTAAATTTATTTAAAAGATAACTTGTTGAATAGAATTTAATTTAATGCTTTTTTACATCCTTCCAGTGTCTTCTTTCTTAAGTGCTCCACAACCCCAAGTTGGCAGTAGGTCTCAGGCTTACTTAACATTTCCCTTCTGAACTCCTCCAATAGACCCCCGTGATGACCTTTATCCACCTCCGCCATCCGATCGTAAATCGCTTTAAGACAGAACTGCAACTTTAACCTGATCTCCTCCATTTCCAGGAAATGGGCTGAAAATCGTTCGGAAAGCTGGGCGCACTTGGGACATAATGACCCCATCAGTTCGGACTCAGCCATAGCCATATCCGACTTTAACACCGAGTCAACTGATAATGCGGTTTTCAAGTCCACTTTTAAATACTGGCAAATTATGTTGCGAAGTGAAGTTGCTTTTGACACATTTTGACCATTATGTGACCAATTGCCTCGCCTCAGGCATAGAAAACAGTAGCCACCAGTGTCCAATATAAATTTACGTCTTCCCATGATTATGATTATAATTAACCAACCTCAAAAAATATTTGTGACCTTAAAATAATGTCCTCTCTTAATACAAGTCGGCTAACTAAATTGTACCATCGCACTTAAGCACAGACTGATTATCATTGCAAAAACAAAAACAATGAAAAAAAATATAGCGAGCTTTCTGCTGTTTACTTACAACTTTTTCTGATTTCTCTTTTTTGAAAGAGGAACAGCCACGAGCGGGCTTATTTTGTGTTAGTTGAGACAAATAACTCACTCGCCTTTGCTAAATTCAACCCTTATTGCACTTGTTGAGTTGCCGTGTGTCTATCTTGATGCTTAGCATTCAGCACTCTGCTCTTGGCATTCTTTAGGTTTGGGTTGAGTTTACAACTTACCTTACCAATAATACCTGTTTCTTTCTGTCACAGGAAGGTAGCTCACCTTGATAGTGAAGACACTGAAAAATATCCTGTTAATAATATTAGACAATTATGAGCACGAAGTCGTCAAGTCGTTAGTCGTCGAATATTATAAGTGTGGGAGCTATATGCAAATGGGCATAGTATTTTAGTCGAAGCGAAATCTTACCCAGCTAGATAAACAAAATGATGAAACAGGTCTATTTCCGGTATAGGGGATTTTGGGGAAAGAGCATTCCTCAGCAGTATAGTAAAAGCTTGTGAAAATTTTGAAGCGGGGCTTGTAGTTTTACTTGACTCGGTAAATGAAAAAATGTCAACTTTGAATTGGGAAATGGGAACTGTCTTGAGTTGGGAAAGGAAGGAAAGGACAGACTACATGGGCATGTTCTCAACGTTGATTCGCACTCGATCCTAAGGACGAAAAAATGACCAAACCAAGTAAAATTGCCAGCCCAGTCCCAGGTTTTCACAAACTTTTCTCCATACTCTGCCATTTGTGTAGATTTTTTATTGCATTTCTGACTTCTCCAGCCAGCCTGGACTCAAAGATGACTTTCTCCTTTTGGATTTCTCGTATTATGATTTAAGAAATTGGCTTGACACACTAAATTTACTTATTATCATCAAGTCATGCTTCCCCATAAAAAATGGTGTAAAAATATGCTCGTCATAGATCCAAGAATCTATTTCATCTCCCGGCTCATTTTATTCCACTAAATAATTCATTTATGTGGAGCACCGTTGGGAGTTTGGGCCGGGGTGCACAAAAACGAGCTAATGCAACTATTACATGATTTATGTCCTCACAAGTACAACTGAACTGGGGTGTTTTGCATTTTTTTACTCTATATGGGCCGTGGCTGTACTTTCTCTAAAACTATGTAGCTCATGCAGCTTTTCACACAAGTGTAATCCCTAGGACACCTTTGTTATTGTCTGATGGCGGCAGAGAGATATTAAAATGTACATAGTTATGTAAGAATTGGCTATATTGGTTTGGGTTGGAGCTGAATAAAAGAAAGAAAACACAAAAGAAAACTGAAACTTGCTATGATTTTAAGCTTTCAAAATACTAGACAATTTAACTTGACATGTAAAAAACTCAGACCAGAAATTAGCTACTTATTCAAAAATTGACGATGTCTCCGATGTCTACATCAACATCACCAACCTCGTTGGCTTGCTGCATAATTTGCAGTAACGTGAGAATTTTAGACACTTGCAGTGACAAGCCCACAGTGGGACAGGATAAACTTAAGAGGTTCTTTGAATTACTGGAAAGATATCTTGATGACAACAGTAATATTGGAAACTCAAACATGTTTAGTGAAACTGGGACAGATGAAAATTACGACGTATCTCCATTTGAGGAACTTATCAACGCCGGGTTGACTTCCTGTCAGGAATGTTCCGAAGTGGTAAACTCATTTTGCAAGCTATTCCATCAAATGAAGGTGATTGAGCTACAGCTAAATTGGAAGGTGCACAGATTGAAAAATATCATGCAGGGAGCACAGAGGTGGCCTGCCAAAGCAAAGAAGTTTAAAGAGAGTGTCAAGCAATTGGAGATTGAGATTGGAATTAGTGCAGAGGAGATTGTAGAGTTCAAAGGAACTCTAATAGGAAAATGTAAGTACCCTCAAAATAGTGTAAATGACTAATAATTAATTTCAATAATAATTTTCAAATAGGCACTTTGAAATTATTTGATTCTTGTTTGCAAATTATTAGGCAGAAGTAAACTCGGAGCATCCCTACCCATGCTGAAAATCAAGAGATTTAAACCTGGCCAAGAATTGGAAACGGAAGAGAAAGTTGAATCGGAAAGTGATGAAAATGCTGATCGTAAAATGGTAAATGGTATAAAATCGACTTTGGAGGATTTGAACGTTGCAGCTTTTGATGGCTGTTCCCGAACTGGAGTATCCAAGCACACTGCTGACACTACCCATGCGAATGACGATTGGTCGACCTCAAGTGATGATGATTATTTTTGTCAGGAGTCCCCAACTTTAGGGTTAGACACCAACATATTTCTTCCAAAAGATGGACATGTCCACAACGATGTATCAGGTCCTGAAAATGATTCGGATGATGACCATGTTGACCAGCTTGAGTGCCGTAGCAACATGGACATAATAATACCCGATTGTTCAGAACAGAATTCGAATACGGATGAAATAGATTTTGATATAAAATTCGATGCGCCAGCTCATACCGGGACAAGGACCCCCAATGAAGGGGTCAATAAAAATGTCGCAATCCCAACTATTGAGTCGTTTGTTGAGATTAAGGATGAACCCATAAGTGAAGACCTGACCCCTGAAGTAATACTGTCAACTCCCATAGTACCGCTGGAGTTGAAT
>JAQIXQ010002662.1:0-10023 GCA_034700485.1 Pseudosinella alba | reverse complement strand
TTATGAATGATATGAAGTTGTTGAGAGTTGAAGACTCTTACAGTGACTCCACTCCAGGCATGGGACTTCGAATGGAATATGGAATAGTAGACCAAGCCAGTGCATAAAAAGTTTGCTAATTTATTTCCTTTTTGTAGCTTGGATGACCCCCTCGGAGAAGTTACTTGCTGACAATCTGCTTATCATAAATTATGAGATGAGATGAGTTGAGATGCAAGAGTGAAATGAATTATGCCATAAATAAGGCCAAGAAATGTATAAAGCCAAAAAAGTTTCAAATGCTTACGAACAAATTTTTTTTAAGAAAGTTAATATGGTAAACTTTGAAGATAATTAATGCATGGGCCATGTTGGTGATGATGATAGATTTGAATCAGATTTATGTATTTTTTAAATATATTAAAATAAACTAGCAACTGCCGTTAATTATGCTGGTTCTGAGAGTGTTAAAATATTGTCGGGTGAACAACTTCGAATGAATACAAAATGCACATAACATAAATCACATTTTTACGTGTTTTTTAAATACCTAAATGATTCCCTAGGCATGGGTTTTATTTCGAACATTAGATACTCAGTCAATCACAAAAATTATTTTGAATTCATGTTTTTTTTGTCATTTCGACAAATTATCACCATTTAGCATTTAGTACAATATCGATATCCATCACAGTCATAGTAATTTTGATAAGCTTAAATTATAATTCTAAAGAAAAATAAAAACCGTTAAAAAGATCGGTATAGTCTACTTGTTCTATGACGTATATTTGACATCAAAAAAGAAATGACCAAGTAAACATTTTTTCGCAAATCCGATTTGTAATTCCTACCAACTATAAAAAATACTTACTTAAAAAAAGTAAATTACGTCAAAAAAAATATTCAAGAAGAAAAAGAAATAAAATAGACACTTGAGCCCGGACAGCATTGTTAAGTTAAGTCGAAATATTCATCATTCTAATACCTAAACCTTGCCATAATCATAAGAACCCTTCCCAAATGACTGGTGTCCTCCCTATTTGTTCGCAGACTTGAGCGGTGTCGTCGATCTCAAAAGTCTTTTGGAAGCCCCCACAGCCTCCATCGCCTCCACAGCTTCATTCAGTCTTGCGATGACCTTCCTCTGTTTGAAGTTCACCTTCTGACTCTCCTTCAATTTCTGGGCAAGTTCTGCATTGGCTGCCCTGAAACATAAAAGCGAAATATAAGTAATTAAGTAAATGAGTCATTATTTGACAAATTAATTTAACTCCCCATCTTGTCATATATTAATTAAGCTTGTATTAATGTGCTTAGAATGGAATTATATATTTACCTGAGAGCATTTAATTCTTCATTTGATTCTCCATCAGCAGCGGTCCCCATCGATTCCCGTTTAAAACTGGGATACAGTCGTAGTGACAGGGGAAGTAGACTATATCCTTTGCAAATGGGACAGGGTCCAATCCTTAAAAAAATCCAGAAAAAAATACATCGGAAGGAATTAGCTTTAATTACTTATGATTTTTTATTTTATTTTTTAAATAAGTCATGCAATGAATGATAAAATTAATTGGTTTCCCTTTTAATAACAAATTAGGCAAATTATTAATATTTTTCTTACTTCTGCTGGGGCAGGATGGGCCCCGCGTGGGGATTGTGTCCTCGCTTTTGGTTGAACCAAGTCTTCACACAGCCTCGATGAAATAAATGTCCGCATTTGAGGGCACAAATGGTCTCATCCCCGTGTGGGTCCACTTCCTCATAGTTGTCGTCAGTTGGGGCTGGGGCTGGCGCGGAGTTGGGAACTGAAACTACGGGCTCGGGAGTGGCTACGAGCTCCTCCACCAAGTCATCCATGCACACGGCACATACCATACTGGCCATTTCTTCGATTTTATTTGAAATTGGGAATGAACTTGTCGAAAAAAAAGTTATGATTAGCAAAACAAAATTAGCAAATTGAGCTAAATATTAACCCCCTTCTAAATCCAAATATTTAAAGCTGACAAGTTCAGTTAAAAGCTAAATTAATGAAGATGTTAACGACCAAAGACGTGACAGGCTAATGACTATGACTGAAGTTGGTTGAGTTAGCACGGACCAAAAGTCAGAAATGGAATGAGGCTGAGGAAAGGACAATGACTCCCCACCTATTATACTTTGTTTCAAGGAAACTGACAATAAGCTATAAAATCTTTTTGTTCTAAAATAGTCTGGCGGAGAATAAAACCGCCAGAAAAAAAGAAGACGAAATAACTAGTTAAGCATGTATTTAGCTAAACTTATTAAATGAACTTCTTTAATACACATATGTCGATATATGTTCCTTAAATAGATATTTGAGGGAGTCTGTCCTTTTTTCTTCTTTTTTTGTAAATGTGAAATAGTCTGGGAAAGATCTACCTAAAAAAGTTCAATGTAAAATATGTTTGGTCGCCAGCTAAAATTATTACCCAAATTTAGAATTGGTGGTACCGGCTTAGACCTCAGCAAAATGTCAAGTATGTTCAGCCTAAATCATAACTTTGCTGATTGTGAGTTATTTTCCACTGAAGTAGACAATGGAAGAATGGATATAGGTCATTTGTCAAGTCATTCTCATCCTCAAATATATACCTACTGAATTTAATGCTTATAAAATAAGCAACACAATTCGGCAGCCTTTGTTCTTAAAAGGTAAGTTTATGTCTGGAGGAGAGGAGGGAATTGACCCTGGAAGAATATTTCGTTTTTATTTCCTTTGCATGAAAAAAAGCTGCTGAGGATCCGATCCCCAAACAACCAAATCTGCATTCATTAAAACATGACAAATCTATAAAAAAAGGCAATTATGCAAATTAAATGTTTGAGAAAACAAAATATATTTCATTTCATTTCAGGTAGCATTTGAAGTGGTTCATTTAACTTCATGCCTCATCCATGTCCCGTTAATATCCTAGCTATATAGGCATGACTTCTTGCATTTTTCAGTTCCAGCTAAAGCCAAGCCCAACTAGGTACATGTTAATTCCTCCATCTAACAAAAAATTTCTTGAGAAGGAAACATCAGGAAGGACAGCCAAGAAGCAACTACAAATGCCAACCGCTAACTGGAATCTGGAATATGCATAGAAAATTCAGTTCATTTCACTTTTTCATTTGAGCTAGCTTAAAAATATGAAGGAAGCTCTTATTGGAGAAGCCGCTTGCGGGCCAACCTCATACTATGAACTTAATATGGGATCAGAATGATGAGATTATGAGATGCGAGTATTTAGTTAAGGAAAGATGAGTGATGTCTGGTAAAAAAAAACTAGCAATTTATGGAACAAGCCTGAAATGTTTTTTATATGATTTCAGCAACAAAAATTCTCGGAAAATAAAGATTTTATGAAATGAAATAAATTAATGTATGGGGCATTGTTGATGAGAGCAATATGATTTGATATTTTATTATGAGAACCCGATTTGTTTGTACTCTTCCATGCTCGTAAATAAATGACAGTGATATAAAGTCAATCAACTTCACTTATATGAATACATACTGCTTGGCTAAGCATGGCCTTTATTTCGATGGCCAATGAAAAATTACAATAATAAATTACAATTAAATTTGTTTTAAGCAAACATCGACTAAATAAGATAAAGCTACACCCTTCGTAAATAAAATTCTTATAAGATATTTTTAAATTTAAAATGTTAAAGTTACTTTTAAAACTTGACAGAAAAAAATAGGACTCAAATACATACCGCTTCGTTGTTAAGTATAAAGAATGACTTGACATAATTATAATTACAGGTTCCAATTAGACCCACCATCCTCTTTACTTATTGACAGGCATAAACACTTTTGAACCCGATCTCACCCGACTTGCTGGTCCAGCCTTTTCCTCCTTGGTTTGGATGGCGGCTTTTAACAGCACAATTCGGGACCGTTGCTTGCAGTTCTCCATCCGAATCTCCTTCAGCTTGTTGGTTAGCTCCTCAATCTTTCCCTCGCGCTCTGCATTGGCTCTCCTAAAATATATGAATGGAAATAGTTATAGAATTTTAAATCATGTTTCATTATTCGAAAAAATAGCTCAAGTCATTTAGCTTGATTTAATAAGCTTAGAAGCATTTACCTCAAATTATTCAATTCCTCCTGAGCACCCTCGCGCTCCATTTCCTCCCCGGGCTTCTCCTCCCTTCCCTTCTCCTTAAATGTGGGAAATAGTTGGGTTGAGAGGAACAACATGGTGCATACTTTACAAATGGGGCAGGGTCCATACCTAAAAGTTAAAAGGAATATTTAAAAAAAACTGAAATTAATTAAGCCTGTTGCGAATTAGTCTTGATCGAGCACTACATTTCCCTGGGCCTCTTCCATGTAAGTAGTTAACTCTGTTTTTCTTACAGTTGGTCGGACAGACTGTCAGTTTCATCAGCACATCCGAAATTGGCTATGAGATATTGCTGGAACCAGGTCTTGATACATCCCCTGTGGTATACGTGGCCACATCTAAGGGCACAAACCGTCTCATCACCGGGGTCATCCTGGTCGTTGTCATGTAGAATGGGTCTGGTGTTTGACTTGGAAGCTGAACTTGAACTTGGAGTCGTCTTCTCCGCCTCCTCTTGGAAATCTTTCAAGCAAATGCTGCACTCCATATTATTTAAAGGATTTAATTAATTTTAAGATGTGGAATAAAAAAAAATCTGAGGGAGCAGCTTAATAATATAGCTTCGTGGCTAAAGGGCTTAGTTTCTTATATTTAATCACAATAAAAATATGTAGGTAATTAAAATGCTCTTCCAATCCCTCAAGTTAGCGCCAAATTGACGAGACAAAAAGGGCATCAGACTAATTTATGAAAGACCTTAAATTCGATTTCATGTTAAAGCTCCAAGTAAATGGAATGGGATTCAGAGATGGCAAGCCATTACATAATGCAGAAGACTGCCCACTGTGGAGAGTGAAGCCATTTACAACTGCCAAAAAGTTGCAACAAAGTCGTTTTACATGCTAATGAAGATTAAACTTTATCATCTTACATCTTGAGGGATTTATGCTAATGAGGAGTGGGTGAGTCCTTCTTTTTTTCCCCTAAATGTTCTGGGAAATATTTTAAAGCAAATAATGCTACCAATATGAAGTCATTTTACGATATATTTTTTGTACATTTTGCATCCATATTATCCATAATTTGACATTTGAGTAGTTTAATTACAATTATGTCAAATTGATTTTATATATAGGCATTAGCAAATTGAAATATTTTCAGCGATACACGATACAGCGATTTCTTATGTATTAATTTTGAGTTAAAGTCTGTGGATAATGAGATTTATGAAGTACTATCATCATATTAATATCATAAGCACCACAGTCTGCATTTTTCACCTTCGTTCAGCATAAGTCAAGATTTAGGTTAAGTTTATATCTCTGGTGTCTGGGCTAGGGAAGTGATCCTGGATATGAACATTTTGCTTTTATTTTGCCACTTTGCCAGCATGAAAAAAAGTTGATTCGATCCTCTCTACCAATCTGCATTCATTAAAACGAGATAAGTCTATTTCTTTAACCAGGAAAAATTATGCATTTTTTTTGGGGGGAAACTTACAATTAGTGTCATTTCATCTCATGCAGCGTTGTATGTCGTTCTTCAATTCAGTCATACTCATATTCATAATTCATTTAGGACTATGTCCTCCTGTCCTAATGTTTTCGGCTTCCCTGAAAAGTCATGCCAAACTACTCGTTCATTAGCCTTATTGAAGAAGGCGATTCGGGATGGAACGGGCCACCGTAATCTAGGTCATTTGAAAATTTATTTGGAAAAATCTTTCAGAGCAGAAGTGCCTATGTAACCGGTTGCCGGGATATATAAGTAGTGTATGCATTTAAATGACAAATGGTTAAATATAATTATATCAGTTGATCATCTTCATGACTACCGTCTACCATCATCATTTTTTAATCCGAAGGAAAGTTTATGGTTAGTCTGAAGGAAGGAATTGCCATGGATTGGATATTATATGAACATTGCATTATACCTGCTTGCATAAAAAAAAATCTTAAAATTTGATATGGCTTTTTATTTTCTTAAATGCATGCCGTATTTTATCCTAGGTTGCTATAATATCCTGATAAGATATCGAGTTTAATATCCCAGTTCCAGTCCGTCTTGTCCGTTGAATACCACCTTAAAACAGGGAAGAATGGAAAGTCAGAGTAGCATAATATGATACTGAATTTTGCATGAGTTATGAGTTATGACTCATGAGCAGCTCAACGTGTGTTGTAACTTGAGAGAAGTTCTTTGTCAGCTACCGATTTCCATTAACTTTCCGATGCTGATGATTATGATGATGCAGATTGCAGATTGAATGGAAAGATAATGAATGATCGTATCATATCATGTCTATATTGAAATTATTTTCGTATGCCAGGCGAGTGGATGGAAATGTATAACTTTCATAAACAGACAATCTTACTTTTAGAAAATGTATTCATTTTTTATTTCCAGATAATGATTTCATTCAATTTATTTCTTTGATGCATCCATATACTCTTCCATATATTTAGGTAGTTCTCAAACATAATAGTTTTTTTAACATCGATGATAATGGTAGCTAAACTTATATCCGAGTTTAAACATAATGTAAATAGCTTAGCAGTAAAATATCTATGTCTATATCATATCATTTTCTTCCAATTTATTTTTTGACAATGGATATTATTTATTACTTATTTTAAGTATTGTATTAGCGTGGCCGAGATTACATGTATTCCGATGTAAGTATTGATACCAATTTGAGAAATGATTTTTTATATCTTAATCCATATCTTAATTATCTTTGCTAACTTTCCACACATTTGATTCTAATCCTTCTCAAGAAGTATTGTATTTATATATTATTATGTTATGTATTTAACTTTATTGATGACAATGATAATATGTTTGTATCATTTACAAAATTCATATACATCCATATTCATTCTGCTTAATTAAATACAATTCTTGATTAGTTCGGATTTGATTTCAACAAACAACACGGAATTGATTTTATTTGAGTGTTCATATTAAGATAAATTCATAATTTCTAGTCCAGCAGTAGCATTATTTTTTTATGAAAATATTTTCCAGCTTGTTTTTTTTTTGAGAAAAACTAATTCTTACAAATATTTAAAAATTAAATGGAGAGAGGTAGGTACAGTTAATATTTTTCTCTGTTTGACTCCGAAGGTACAGGTAAACCACTTCACGAATTTCGCGTGACTTAATAATACCAATATTATTATAGTTTTATTGAATTTAATTTTTTAAATGCTTAATTGACTTTAGTATTTTCCAAACCCGCATCATATTATTTACACAATCCCGTTAAATATCTTTTTTATATTTGATTCGATGATTCATGATCCATCACATTTCTTTCCGCATATTTTAAATACTCGAATTGGATTAGTCTGTTCCACAGTTAAGTTAGTTATTAAAGTTAGTCTTGTCTATGTTCTAGCTCTGAAACCGAATGTTGCTAACATTTCATCCATTCATATTCATCGATTATAGTTGGCTTGGCACAATCTTCCTTCATGCATCATCCATCCATTAATAATTTATACTTGGGTAATGAAGTAAAAGTTAATCTAGAGATATATCATGCCCATCTAAACTTTTCATTCTTATTTTTATTTTAAGTTGCTAATCAACGATTTTTACACAATCTAAATATATATATTCCTTTTATGTTGACTTAAATGCAGAAAGTTAAGCTTGTGTTTTCCCTATTTATCGATTAACTTGCTAACAGCCGCCTTCACATCATGTCATATCACCTCTCTCCAAGTTAACTACTATTTAAATTTATACAGTAGTATACCTATTCATGCAGTACATGTATCATGCGCCTCCATAAGATATATAATTTGGCATATTATTTCCCTAAATCTGGCTGGACTTGTTTCTCTGGTTTCTACAGATGCACACAATGTGTTTGTAACATGTTATGTAATTAGTCACCTAAATAAATATGGCAATTCAATTCAATTCAACAAAAAAATCAAATCCAAACTCTCCCACTTCAGTCTTCAGACTTGACTTGGAATGCGTGTTGTTTTGCAGGGAGGACTACTGGACTACAACTATGTTTATAGCCGTAACTAAAGCAATTACTAAATTGCAATTAAACAAAATGTACTTCTATTTACTATATGTATATGACACCTTCTATTCTATGATTAGATGGACGTATACTTTCTATAATTCGTACTGTACTCATTTGCAACAGGCTATTCAACTTTAATAGCTTTTTTTGGTCGTATACTTTCTAACTTTGACTTTGAGTACGTTGGGGAACCCGCAATGCACACTTTCCTATCCAATACCCGAAAAATGATTATTTAGATTTGATTAGTTAATGACACTGGTCACCGGTCAGGTTCGTTACACAAGTAGTCCAACATTAATTACTTTTTATTGTACAGACACGGACGTCCCCAAAATCAGAATCAGCACCAAGTTACTAATTAAATTACTAATTAATTAATTGACATGCGGGACAAAGATAAGCAATGTATTCATCAACTGTCCAATATGGTAGACTTCCATGCGCCGTGGCGGTTTATTGGTCTTGTCTGGTTTGGTAAAAAAAAAGTTGCGTTTATTTTATTTTTCCCGTGAAAGTAATTAATTTTCGGACAATGGGAAATCTAATTGTTTCTGTTTGGTGTACGCCATTAAACCAGAATACAAAGCAGAACGCACAGCTCGCGAGGAAAAGCCAAAAACCAAATCACGTCATATCCCACCAACAAAAAATTACTGTAATTAAATTACAGTCATGTAATAGTTATAGTTGGTTACGAAATGCAAAATTAGATACAATATTATATAATAACTATAGTCATATGAATTAATGAACTACCCTTGGGCTCTCTCCAACATCATTCAGGCATCGTCCAATGGAAAAAACGAAAGTATTTTGTACCAGGCGAGAACAAATAAATAAAACTTCCCTTCCCATTCCCACCGCTAATTCATTCAAAGATTAACTTTCTCCCAATGTAATTATTATGCTTTACCCGGAATCAGAATAATAAAAAGAAAAAAAACTCCCCAGACGGATGCATTTTTTCCTTATTTTTTTTTTCATATAGGCTATTGCATAAAAACAAACTATGGTCATGTCATACGCACAGATAGATATATCTATAACTAAAATAACGATTATGTCATACAGATGTAACCGACTTGTAATGTTTGGAAAACTTTCTTCTGCTGCCATAACATTACTTAAGATTTTGATCACGCAGCATAACAAAATACATAAATAGTTCGTTATCTCTCCATTCCCATCCACCCAAAAGGGATATATAATTTACTTTCCAGGAAGAATGCTTCTATGTTATGTTCAGTATTGAATAGTTTTTCCTTTGCTTTCTCCTCCAAAATTTGAGTTGGAACTGGAGTGAATGGGAACTGATGGGGACAGTGGGAGGAGGAGGACTCCCATCGAGCTCCCTGATTCTGGATAGACCACCCACCACCTTTTATTCCCTTTGAAAAGTAAGTAATTCAGCCAAGCCACGATTCCAATATGTATTCTTCATTTGATGCTTCCCTTCCCCAATCCTGAATATGCTCCAAAATGAAAATTGTTTCGGTGGAATTAAAATGGAGAGAGGATTAAGCTTAATCCAGGGGAAAAATGTTCTCTTGAATTGGGATTAACCATTTGGGATTTTTCCATTCACGGGAAAGGCAAAACAACTGGGAATTAATTATGCTTAAAATTCTCAGGAAAAAAATGCTCATGGGAACAGTGGAATGGATCGACATACTTTGTAATAAATTAAGAGGAGTGGCTGACAAAAAAAAAAGCTTGAAATAATTAACAGGCTTTCTTATTCCATTTAATTTGATTGAAACTTGCCATTTGCCACCCACCCGGAAGGGGAAATTCTATTTTTCTTGGGAAAATGAGCAGAATTTTTCCTTCCTTCCAGTTCCATTAACATTCAAAAGGTGTGATATAAAGTATATCATCAGATCATCGCCATCACCATCATCATCACAC
>JAQIXQ010002661.1:0-10024 GCA_034700485.1 Pseudosinella alba | reverse complement strand
TGAGGCTGGTTCGCGGGCTGATGGCTGGATCCCTTTGTTGAAATCTTTCGTCATTGCCGGAGTGCCATTCGAAATTAGTTTAATTTTTTGCGGTCCTTCCCGTCCTTGGAATACCTGAAAATAAAGACATCGGAGCAACCCCATTATTTCAAGGAAATGGACATGTACGGACCTATTTGGGAGACGCTTCCAAAATTGAAAGAAATAAACGTCGATCTGTCAGGATGGAAAATCGGAAGCCAGAATTGCTGTTTCAGTCGAATCAAATACGATTGGTTGAAGAAGATGAAGGAAAGTGATTCTACCCTGGATCCCGAAGATGCTTTTGAAGGCTTCATTTCAATGGAGTTAGGAATTTGGGGGCATTAATTGTACAATTGGCATGGGATAGTTAGGACTGGCTTAGATATTCACATTAATGCCCCATCCTTATTTATATTTCAATATTAATTTTAACTAAACTGTAGACAATCGGAAATTAATTAAAACCCCTCTGGGTCTCGGTATATTATGTTATGCATGAACAATGAGCTAGAGTTGTGGATATTGTCAATTTTCTGTGCGCTGGTAATTTAGTTCGTAATTCTGCTACTTGAAATAATTAATATAATCAATGATAATTGAGTTAGGAATGGTTAAGAATAATTGAGTTATTTTTGGTGATTAAAAATGCTGAAATATTGATAAAATGATTAGAGTAGCTTCTTGTGCTGTTTCTTATGAAAAACACGTTCCGTATTTTAAAACTACCATCATATTTCTCCCATATGGCGATGGCGATGACTTCATGGACACATAATATTACCATGTAACTAAAATTGTGCTCAAAAGCTATATCGATTATCAAGTTTAAAATCAAAAATGTAGCTTATATAAGAAGGGCTAATATTATTATTATTGCACGTCACTCAAACAAATATCGGATGTTGGTATGACTCTAACATCTAATCACTCTAATGCTGAGATCATACAAATATTGCCTTTTGTGTACATAGCCGCATAGCATAACAATTAAGCATATCAATTATGAAACAAATACAATACACAGGTGTCATATTAAGGAATGTTTCGTGACGAGCAAGAGAAATTATGATATTTAATATTACCGTAAATCTTTGCAGCATGGCCGGTGTATAATTATAGCGTATCTCTAAATATGACTTGTCCAACTTATAAGGGTCGCATTCCTTCAGTTACGGTCCACATTCAATGACAAATTCTAGACAATATCTACAAATGTAAACTGCCATACCGCTTCTGAAAAGCAGCCTTAATATTACCTAATTCTGTTATTATGAACCGTCCGTTATATTTGGAAAGCATGCGGTGTTTATTGTCTAATGAGGTGAATGATGAACGTAAATAAAGTTACAAAGATCGATTGTTGTAGCGTGCGTAATCTCAACTCATCAGATCACAAACTACGTCAATATGTAAGTCATAAAAAGAAAATGAGGAATGGGATCCCGAAATTCGACCAGATAAGTTTTGCCATCACCACCATCAGTTCACTGTTACACTCCAAAGTTGTGAAGTCTCTCCAACAACAACAACATCCAAGATGACCTGGTTTGTCAAGACGTTTGTGCTGTGTGCTGCCTTGGTGCTGTTTGGGTTCACTATGGACATTTTGGGCCACACCCAATGGACGTGCAAGCGGAAGTGCAAAAATGAAACTGACAACCTCCTATGTGCCCGTTGGATGTCCACAGAGGATGGCTCTGAATATGCTCCAGGCAAGAAAATGAAACCGGAGTATAGATGGATGAGGAACGAGTGTGAAAAAAAATGTTTCCATCATGGTGGTAAGAACCTATAATCTTTATATATATGTATTTATATATATATAACTGTTCTGGAATGATAATTATGTAATCTAATTAGAAATACCTCTTTCGTAGCATTTAACGAGACAGTGGACATGGACCATTGTACGAAGGCAGGTCAAAATTACACAACCTACAGGTGCAGCGATTATGAGGGTTACACATCACGTCACCAGCAATGCATGAAAAAAGAGTCATCGCATTAAACACAATTATCTACATTTCTATTTCGAAAATTTTCTATAATAACCAAATATATTGCAATGCAGCTGAAAATAAATTCAGTCGGGATGTAATACTAATCAAATTTTTCGCTAATTTAAATTACTTAATTTCAATTCTAATTGAATGGAGATTATTTATCGTTTAGTAACAACTTGAACATGACGAAACTACCTACTCATTTCCGTATGTAAGCAACTACTTCTAACTGCAACTAAAGATATGCGAAGTTTTTGAATGCCAAACTTACTTAAGAACCTCATATTATGAAATAAATTTCCAAATGTTATTAACAACTTTTTATTGCCAACGGTTCTTTTGATATATAATACTACCCACGGCGAACAAATAAAGCCCATGTTAGTGGCCTACTGTGGGTTAAGCTGTACAACAGAAAATGCGACCCCATTAAAGTTATGCGCCCTCTTTGCAAAAGTGGTGCATTGTCCATTGCAAAAAGCAACCTCGATTCCACCTTTCTTGATTGGGTAGCCAGGAAATCCCCTTGGTGACAACGTTGTCACCCCATCCGATACCTCAAACACAGAGATCAGGTCGATCGGGACACAAATTGCACTCCAAATTTTGTTCAGCTCGATTTCACGGAAGACGGGTATTTCATTCAAAAATATATTGAAGGCCCTTTCGTCCTTTTCCGCTGATTCATACTCGATTGACTTCACACTTAGCTCGTAACTTCCGTCCTCTTCGATCGGGATAGTGTAGTTGAAACACAAGGGTCCGGCGGACTTGTTTTTTCCAGTTACGTAGTGAATCCAGAGATCCCTGTCCATATTCTGGTATAACTTTTTAGGGGCTGTCATTTCGTGGCACAAGGTGTTACCTGATGGAAAAATATGTTAGAAAAATAACTAAAGCGTTTCCAAGTCAAATCAAATAAATGCAGAGTCGTGGATTTAATTCGAAACGTTATAACCGGTTCATACCGTCGTTAATTTTTGCAAGCGTGTGATAGTTAAATTCATAGGCGAGTGGATTATTCGGGGGCTTTTGGGACATTGGTACAAATTCGACTCCGCGAGCATCCTTGTGTGTATTATTGCCATTGAAGCGGACTGCCAAAATTGTCTTCAGTATCTCGCAGTCTCTTTCATCATATTTGGTAAAATTCACATCATTATAAGTTTTATATTCGTTATTGCAGATGAACCCTCCATAGGAGTAAGTTGCCCTGGCACGCATGCAGGACCCTTCCGGGAAGAATCTCAATTGGTTTTCCTCACTCAAACCACGACAAACTGAACGATTTAAGAAATAACTGTTATATGTACTAAATATCGCAACATGACAACATGATTCTAAAAATTTTATATTTAAGTTGAATATATTTTCATTTATCTTCAACTTACATCTCTGTCTTCCAACGCAATGATATTCGCCATAACTTCCTCCGGGTTGATAAATCGAATCGCAATAGTTACGTGGATCTAGGCAGTCGCAGATGCTCTTCGCTCTTACATTCTTGCATGATACACTACCAAGTGGAAAGGTTGGAGTTGGTCCAGGTGGTACAGGCCTCAGTGTCGTGCTCAGGATGGATTTTGGTGTGGTCGTTTATCTTTTTGTAGTTGTCCTCCTTGTAATTGGAGTAGTCGTCCTCCTTGTTGTCATGCGAGTTGGAGGAAATGTGGGCGGAGGAGGTGGAAGAGGCATACCATTAGGCTTCAATTTCACAATGTAAAATGAAGCGATGCTGTAGTTGGGATCGTAATGACTGCCTGGATCCCCATCCCCATAGCAGAACTCCACTTCTAAGACCGTATTTGCCGTGAGAGTTGTAGAATGTAAGCCTGCAGGTGTCAATTTACCGTCGGTGACGTCAAACTCAGCTACTAATTCTATACCTTGGCAGGCAGACGCTCGGTGGAGGATGTTGAACTCCAGCCAAATTGTCCTGACATTCAAGCGAATATTGAATTGCTGAAATGAAAACAATTAAATCTAATTAAATTTAAGAATTTATACATATATTATGAAAAATAATTGACTATACAAATTAGAAATAATTCTCATTCGTAGTATTGAATGTTATTAAGTTTACCCGAGGCTTGGCTCCATTCCCAATAATATCAGCCCAAAATGTTTCCACAGTGCGAACGTTAAATTCATATCGTCCGTTCGTAGGGATTTTACTGTGATACGTTATACATCGGCTGGGCTCTCGTGCTTCATTTCTTCCGACAATCAAAGAAGAGTACATAATCTTATCCTCCTCAGGTATTCCGGTGACTCCATGCATGCAATGAGAATTGTGCCAGGTTTCCACATAAATGTCTTGGCGGGTGTTATCGTCATCCGTCCAAAAGTAGTTAAAGTCGGCGAGATGGGTAATATGTTTGGAGTCTGTGTGCTCAGGACCATGAAGATTGACGGCAAACAAGACTTCCTCCACTTCACAGTCCCCTTCTTCATCCCCTGGAGAAATGCAAGCAACGCCTCCCACAGTGTAGTAGGCATTTCCTCTTCTGCAAGCCGTCAAGCTCGTGTCGTTTGTGCATTCTGAAATTAATTAATGCATTATTTTTTTAGTAAAAAATAAATTCATAGCAGTTACAAAATATGCAGTTAAAAACAACAAAATAATATAGTTTTCCATACTTTCGATGGCTGAGCACGATGTCGATGTCCTATTGTATTCACATCCCGCCATTTTGCACGTAAACAGGCTAGTGTGTAAGTGACATTTACCGTGGGTCTCCGTTGGATCCGGTGTAATCGTCGTCAGCTCCGCTGTAGTTGAGCCGATATGTAGCAGAGCAAATGTGAAGAGGAGCAAAATGCTCGACAAATAACCCAACTTCGATCATGACAGGGGTTGTGTAAGACAACTCAAACTTTTTAATCTGTAGTAGGTTTAGTCAAAGCTTGATGCTTATATTTGGGGTATTTTTCAATCGGACTGCTAATCTCAGAATGAGGATGGCTGAAGAATTCAAGCCCTTTTTATTCAGTTTCGGGCCCATTGTCTTCAACTGGCCTCTACACGAGCCGGTGATTAACATTGGCATTATTTTGCAATTTATTGTTTAATGAGAAATGTTGCAACTTAAAGTAATCAGTTTACGACACTAAAATTAATTCTCCTATTGTGCTCGCGGGGTGATCTTATTCCGAGTTTAATTGCCGGTCATAAAAAGTCCAAGGACAGTTGTAAAATCTTAGACGTCACATGCTGAATTATGAAATATCTATTCAAAATTATAAGTATACAAATATTTCCAGGAATTACGGAGGGGAAATATTGGAATGGAATTAGGAATTATGTAGTATTGGGGGGATGGCAGACAGATCAATGACATATGATATGGATATGCCCAATGTGCAATTTGATCATTTTACTACATGCCGCGCTAATTTTCAAATCAAGCTTGATTTATTGCGTTATTGGTCATGTTTGCTGAATTATCAACCCCAGAATACTCATCCTAACCTCCAAACCAAAATGATTTCAGGATGGTTTCCCAAACTTTGCAATGTTTCTCTTTCCCCATTGGTACGACTTTGACCCCACCGCTTGGTAATTAGTAAATTAGTTAAATAATTAATGTCTGCACCAAATGTCGAAGCGGATGAAACATATCACTGGATCATGGACAATTTTACATGCCCCCCTTTGCACATGTGACATGATGTGGATAACAAGTGATCCATTCATGATCATTGATTGATTGATCGATTGATCATGTTTCTGAGGCATCTACTGTGCTAGTCCAAGTGATAACATGGAAGTAAGAACTAGTTCAGCTCATTAGCAAACTAATAATTCTTCAATATCCCTACATGACTTTCATAGGCAGGGTTAAGTTTCATGTCTCATGTAATTTGCAATTGACTGCTATAAATACTCCAGCATTCCCAATCTCAATTAATATCAAGTGCCATTGCAAGAAGTAGGGCTGCCGCGGTTCGGTTAACCGGTGCTTCGGTTAACCGAATCCGGTTAACCGGGGTTTCGGTTTAACCGAATCCGGTTAACCGAAATTTCGGTTTCGGTTAACCGAATTTTCGGTTAGCCCAATAACCGAAACCTGTTTTCGGTTTCGGTTAACCGAACCGAAATTTCGGTTAACCGAAAATATTTAAACCCCGCTAAACGCATTTTCCTGACGTATTAACCGAAATTTCGGTTCGGTTAACCGAAAACCGAATTCGGTTAACCGGTATCCGAAGATGTTTCGGTTTTCGGTTAACCGAATTTCGGTTAACCGGTATCCGAAAAGTTTCGGTTTTCGGTTAACCGAAATTCGGTTAACCGAACCGACTAAAAAACCGAGCTACTAACCGCTCGGTTAACCGAAATTTTCGGTTTAACCGCTAACCGCGGCAGCCCTAGCAAGAAGTGGTATTTGTATTAGAAGATCATTTTCAAGTCGGGTCCCTCCCAATTTTACGCATCATTTCAAAGTTAGTCAAAATTCAGAATTGAAAGTTTTTTTTTCATGTAAATAAACTCCACGAACGGGTTAGCATTCGACCTTTGCTTTGCAGTTTCCCCCAAATAATAATTTAGTATTCACATTGTCTTATTGTAAAATCTAATTACAATTATAGTACTAATAAAACTATTGGCATGTCTCATTAATCGCTTTTATGATTATACGAGAGTAATAAAACCAAAAATGTTGAATATGATTTTATACAATCCGTAATTAAAACATTGCGACATCATTCATTAAATTACATAAATTTGATAATAAACAGTGATGCAAAAATATGACAAGTTTGGGTGCAAAATTTTGAATTTGATGCAAATTATGCAATTGCGTCACGCTTCTTATTATAGTAGTAATAAAACTATTGGCATGCCGCATTGTGCAATCGAGAAGGGTATTAAAACCCCCAAAAAAGGTTATCTCTCATTTGTGCAATATCTGAAAAGTTATGATTGCGTAAATTTAATTAAATCAATTAAATTCGCCCATAACTCTCTTGCATTCAGCATTCTACTAGTTAGTGGCGAAAGCTATTTAATATTATAACATTATATGTATGCTATGCTGTTAAAATATGATGATTCAGCGGACATACTAATAGAAAAATTATATTTCTAATTTCCATAATATACTGGAATAGTATGATACTATTCCAGTATATTATGGAAACTAGAAATATAATTTTAACTACAAAAATCATACCCGTCAATAATGCATGCTTCAATTCATAATTCCTCCATGTCCCAAACCCCAACTTGCTTTTCATTGTTTTGGCTCGTGGGAGAGTAGTTAACTTGAGAGGGCCTGGCAAAAAAAAATATGAGTAAATGATAAATGATTCGATTTATGAATTTTAAAACAATTGCTTAAGCTAAAATCATTCCACGACAGGTCGGGTCAGGATTGTGCCTTACATTTTCCCATGACATAACTTTCACCTTGTCTTGAAACTTGTCCGTGACAATGCTATATTATGCATATCGATCGTTACTCTCAATTTATAATTCTTCTTTGAACGCATGCAAGCGTGTTTAACGTTAACTTAAGTATAGTATGAGAACATTTAATGCAGGTCAGTTTAGAAGCTGATTGAGTTGAGTAATTCCAGCAGACTAGCTCTGCTCTACTTTTTAATTTCATGAACTTCGTACTGGCATTACTTCAATGAGAACTAGTCTGATGAATAGGATGGCGGCTGGTGAGTGAAAATATATGTTACCAGTGCTTTATTTAAAAGTAAATTTATGTAAATAAAATCGCATCTTCGCCGTAGGTATGATATTATATTATTTAATCTTCCCTAACATGTTTAAGTTTTAATTACTCTCACACGCAAAGTATGTGATTCAGGAATAGTAAAATCGATTAAAAGTCCAGAAATGTACAATAATTACATTGGATTGTATTCACTTGCACAAGGTGGCCGGAAAATAAATTCCCAGGGGAAATGAAATATGATAATTTTACACTTACACCGGGTTACTTGAAAAAAAATAGCCTAATATAGCCAGTTTGAAACTTCCGTCACATGTTGCTAAACATGAGATGGGATGGATCGTTGTGTTCAATGTGTAAGTCTAGGGAGGTAGACACAGAAGCATCAGTTATCAGCAATCTGCGATATATCTGCATTCACGCATTTCGCAGTAATTTAATGACGCTCATATTTTTTTACAGGCAACGAACCGTGATATAATTTAATCCCGTACTGACAAGGATAAAATGTTTATGCGGGATGCGGGAAACCAACAATGATCAAAAGTAATAAAGAGAATTCGACGTAAATGTAATATTCTTTATATACATAGCCCAATAATTGTAACAATCTATTAATTTTGAATTCTATAATTTTTTTTGACTTAGGTATTCTATCTAATACTTAATGAGTAATACGGCATTCGCCAAATTCTGGAAAAGTGCATCAAAATAGCTCATCACACTCCCCATGTCCATAACGAAGAGCCCCCCAAACGTATTCCTAAGCGGGGTCACAGCCCTCCCCACCCTTTTCCAGTAAGCCCCATAGCCATTCCCCAGAAACCTCCGATATCCCAGACATTCATCCGACAGTAGATGAGCATTACAGGAAAAGGACATGGCGAAAAACACGATCATGATTATGGTCACTGCATAATATAAGATACTGATCCAGACGATAAATGGAAACCTATCCCAAGTCCGAATGCAGAGCCAGAGGAAGCCAACGATGATCACGTGGCAGAAGACAGGGAAGACACCGAAAAATTGGCTAAAGAAACGAGAGAGTAATTTGTGGCACAGTCGAAGCCTGGAATATTCCCTGTAAAAATGCCTGGCATTCGTGACTTTCTCTAGTAAGCAAGGTTAGGCAACGACTGTACATGAAGACCTGTGCCCCCTAGATCATGAATATCAAGGTTGTTCGGATTCAGCGGGCCTGGGTGGGCCTGGAGGTGGCGGAGCAGAGCCTGTAGCAGAAGAAGAAAGGACGCCATAAGTTGGAGCGAACGACCTCATACATTTATTTTTAGACATGTTAATATGTAATTGTATTTTATTTTCGTAGACAGAAGCATTTTTTAACTTAATTTGGAGTCCGGGTTTGGGTCTTCTTTGTTTGAGGATTATGGTGATCATGATGACGATGATGAAGACAGGTTTTTTCCGTAGACGATGATGTGAATGATGACCCAAATCCAGTTTACCTAAAATAGAGAAAAATACGAGATTTAGAGATAAATAATATTTTTACTTACGAATAGTACTTAGCAGGATAATATTTAGTATGATAAATAATGAATGAATGATGATTCCGTTGTCCGGTTGTTGATCCTTCGTGAATGTAAATATCTGAAAGAAAAGAGAGAGAAATATTTATTTTAGAGTAACATGATGATGATTATAATTAACATAATATGATAATATTTTTATGAGACGAATGTACCTACATATTTAATTTTATGAGTGAACCTTTATATATTTTTTATATACTTATATCCTTGAACATTGCCTGTAATTTATATTTTAAGCTTACCTTGTTTAAATGATGAATCGAATGAGAAAAGCCTTCAATTTTCAACAGTCAATTTTTCCTTGTTCCATTTTTATCTTCGAGAGTTGTAGTTGAAGGCGGTGAGATCCTTGACAGACGCGTAGAGAAGAGGTTGATATTTTTTCCCCGGTTGTTCACTTCTTGAGCTTCCACCTATAATTTAAAAATAAAAGCACAATTAGTTAATTGCGAATATCAATCAAAAATCACTGTTGTTGTTGCTGCTTCGATCACATCATTCCAATTCCAAGCCAATCCATAATATAAATACAAAATTCACTCACCTGTTTGCCAATAATGAATCAAATCCATCTAACTTGAATCTGCTCATTGCCTCCATTTCAGCCATAGACGTCTGGTGGATCCTGCTCCACCCTGTAGCTATCATTTTCTTTCTGTGCCGATACAAAGCTTTTGGTGTGACATATGGCGAATATGAAAGGGTATGCCAGGCCCTCCCTCACCAAAACAAAGACAACCTTCCCAACCAT
>JAQIXQ010002660.1:0-10025 GCA_034700485.1 Pseudosinella alba | reverse complement strand
TATGCCTATGTGGAAGTTGGATTGCGTGTAGAGCGTAAAGTAGTGATGAAAAGTATATTCAGGCCTTCGGATTATTAGAGGCTCATCGACATTGGGTACATCCACGAACAGAAAGTTTGTCAGGACTATCACGCATTTTCTTCCAGAAAATGTGCTCTGGATCCATTCATTTAATTTATAAATGGATTGTGATGGATGGGATGCAAATGTATTACGCAACTGTTCCTTGCAATGTTTCGAGATTTCCTCGGTATGAGAGGGAACGTTGCGAAGGTATTTGAGTCGATGCATTTTAGCATTTTTGTCAACCTTTATTAGCTATCCTGGTAAGTTGGAAACAAGTTGAAGACGAGTAAAAGTTTACAAAAGAACTTCGTCAACGTCAACATGTTGGGCTGTATGCTGGAAAGGTTTATAACCTTCGATTTTCTGGATAGGAAACTTTAAAAAATGTGAATGTGTTACGTATAAAGTGCAGAATGAAATTGTCCCAGATAAATTGTCAGCGACAATAATCGACTGGAAAATGAGAAGTTACATGCGAATCGGATCCCAACATGCGATCCGACAATCTAATACTAACGCTTTTACATGTAGCACTTCATCATCCATGAAAGATGTCTAAAAACGTTGAAATATGCTTCTACTTTTTAATTATGTTACCTTAAAAGTACTCGTCGAGTACGATTCGTTACGCCACATCAGCATTGTTTCTTCAAATTGTTTTTTGTTTTCCAAAACCCTTTTATTTTAACCACTCTTATATTGTTTTTATCAAAAGTGCTCTTCGAATTCCAGATTATATCAATAAATGAAAACTACGAGTTAGTCATATTTAAGTATAACAATTCTAAATGATCTAGTGGAGCGGAAGAAAGAGAAAGTACAAATTATGAGTAAAAAGGTTTCAACTATGATTAGTGTGATTAACAGAGGCTTAAAAAATTTATGTATCTGGAAATTTGGAAATAAATCATTCAATCTAAATCCGACTTCGAAGTCCAATCATTCCTTTTAAAATTCTCTATAGTCAAATATCAAATGTAATGTGTTGAGTTTGAGCTTCATCCTGACTTGACCAACCACAAGTTTGATGTTTTGAAATTATTTAATTATGAAAATTACTTACAATTAATTCATCACAAGTTAAGCCAAGTGTTAAACATTGGTTTTTATGGTTGCAATTCTTCTATATTTATTTTATTCCTTTTAAGTATTATATACTGGGCCACTTAGCTGAAACAATTGTGCTGTCATCAACTCAGAAAGTGAAAAAATGAATCACGTAGATACGTTAGGAAGCAAATAAAATTCATATCGCATCAGTGCCATCCATGACACTGGAGCATATATTCTCCTTCAATATCCTATCTCATATCTCTGAAAAATACTTTTATATAGAGGAGAAATTTAAAATCGGTATGCTTCTGGAAAATACATTTAGCTTATGCAATTCCGAAAAACTTCCCGATCAATATTTAGAAAGTTGGTTATACGTATTATATACCCAGGTATCATTATCATTATGTCATTAGGCTGCAAATTCTCTGCCACGAACGAAAATATGTAGTAATAATAATGAAATGTAGCAAAAAGTCAGTCAAACTCATGAGGAATTGGCATACTTGGTTACTTCACTGTCTAGACGTTGGGTGGGCGTGCAATGTGAATTCTTGAATAATACAAAATCTTGGAAAATATTCGTCGAAATCCAATAAAGTCTCAAATGCTGACGAGCATAATTTGTACACACGAGGTCTGGTATTACATAAAATGGCCATATAATTTTTTGGCTAGTTAGACTTCCCTCTTGACTATAGAATAGTTAGACTATATAACATTCTACGTATTTGTGAGACACTACTTATGAAAGAAATTTTACTTACGTAAAATTTCATCTTACGTGGTGGCTATGGCCAAAATTTGGGGATATGTTAGATACCCGAAACAGCATTGACATCCGGACATTCCATTTTACCTGGCCTATTTATTAAAACGAATTATCTTTAAAAGAGGATTTCTTTGAAGACAATCTATTCGCTTGACCAACTCAATTTAATAGATATCGGGATACCAAAATCAACTAAAACGAAATCTTCTCATCATACATATAACCAATTTTCTTCAACATAATTTTAACAGGAATTTTGAATATTTTACGTCATCTTTATTAAAGCAAAGTCGCACAGTTAAAGACAATCTGGGTGGGGGCATATGACCCCCAAACCGCACGCCTACAAAAGGGGAGTTTGTGAAGGATATTGGGTTGTTATAAGTTATCGAAAATAAAACCTACTTAACCTGCTTGAAAGCCTAAGTCACCACTCATCATGCCGTCAATCGTGCTCTTACAGACACTAACCCTGAATGAAAGGATTTCCCGCATGTTCCACTACCCTCCGTATTTCTTATCCTTTGACGACCAGTCTCGCAAGTTTAAATATGGTCCCCAGAGAGGAAATTTGTGGACATTCTACAACATACTAAACTACTTTATTGGATTTGTTTATCAACCCATTGAATATTTTGTGTTTGTTCTGTGGCCTGCAATTTATCATCCGGATCAGCTCTCCGAGTTAGATTTTGTGAGGACGCTGCTTCTCGTTGGGCATTTGATTTCCATTGAAGTGAGCCTTGCGTTTGGCTGGCTGGGGAAGGATATCTTCCCGCAGTACTTCAATCAACTTCTCACCTTGTACTTCCGGCTGGATCCCAATCTTTCTGAGGAACATTTGAGTGAATCAACATCACAAATAGCGAAGCGCATCATTAATGGTATTATTCAGACTAAATTTTATTTAATCTAAAAATGAAACGTTAAGGTTTTCCTGTTTCAATTTGTTTTGTTGCCCGCAGAAATCAAACAGATTGTCTCAACCGGGAGAGGGGACTTCAGCGGGATCTTGGCACATTGGCTGATCCTCGTCTTTGCCTTGGTCCCTCCATTCAGTGCATTTGGGAATGCAGTCACGTTCAATTTTTTTGGTGAGTATAAACGAGGAGACAAGAATGTCAACTTGATTTGTCTCCTCTACATCTCGGTCTTTGAGGAAACTGGTCCCATTCCGATGAAACTTGTTCAGCTATTCGGTTTTGTCTTCAGCTCAATGGTTCACTTGCATGTATATCACACCATGCGATACATGATGGCTGCGCTAATTGTGGTCACCCAACTTAACTTGGGCATCATTGAGAAGATATATTCCAGAGGGAAACGGGATGGAAGTCGATCTTTGGCACTGGCTTGGTACAAGATCCACTTTCATATCCACTCAAAGGCTCTGAAACCCTTGGGGGTTCTCACATTCTATGCATATCAGACAGCCACGTTGCTCATTGTTCTCAGTTTCACGGTGGCCCTGCTTGGTTGGAATATGCTTCCGCTCTTTATCAACCTGTTGGCAGTTTTCATATCCATGGCCGTAATCGTCTTTGTGCCACTGATACTAAAACTGGCCATACGCCCATTTGAATTGAGCGAAGGGATGATCACGGAGTGGAAGCTAAATTGCAAAAGTTTCGAAAGGGAGGGGAATGTCGTAAATAAGAGGGTCATGGCGTCACTCCGGCCTTTTGCATACCCAGTTGAGTGCAAGCGTCTGATAGATAAGGAGTTTCAGAAGGACATGCTGCAGCGGGTTATATTTAACACGCAGGATCTGATTCTGACCATAATGAGCATGCAGTGAAGGGAAAGCTAGCAAGAGTGTGACATAAATCATTCAAGTTGCCGATTTTAACAATGCATAATATTTATTACTAGGAGCACACATTATTTATACAGTGAATCTGGATGTGGTTTCATAGAACGACTTTGTTAATTGAGGAAAGTATTTAGAATTTTGTTTGTTTTCGTTGGTAGTCATGTTGAAGGACATGTTGTGTCCTTGCTAAATCATTAAACTAGTTAACATCAATTTGAACATCAATATAATTAAGTAATTATACAAACGTCGCCAAGGCACTTATCGTTTTAATTATCTATAGTCTCTGATCATATGTAATCTGTCCCATAAATAAATTCAGCAGCTTCTTAAAATTGGAAAATGTTTTTAGAATTTCGACTTAAATTGAATGACATGCGAAATATTGTCCTCTCGTAGATAGGTAATATTTCGCAGATTTTGTCCTTGTTTGGTGTTAAATAATTGCTGATATTGCAATCAGAAACTTAAAGTGTGCTCCTTAGTGAATGGGAAATAAACAACTTTAAAAAAAAAATAAAAAATAAAAAAAAAATAAACAACTTAGAAAATTAGGAGAGCATCCCACAATCAATTCAACATATTCAATATTTCCCATCACACCCACCACAGCACAATCAAAATGAACAAACTTAGTTAACAAGGTTTATGTTCTAAGCTATTTCAACAACAATGCTAACAAATCTTAAATTATTTAATAATAAATGCACGATTGACAATAAACTATAATTATGCGGAGCTTTAACACAAATTCCTTTGAAAAATTATATCCTGATATTTGCCTCTTAACTTCTAATTACAATATAATATTTATCCAACTTATATGTAACTCAATTATATTCCAATTTCCAATGAATTTAAATATGAACGGGAGTTTATCCAGAAAAAATGCTAATATCACTATCATCCCACTTAGGATATATAATCGTATCACACTCTCATTATCAGGAGACAACAAAGTATGGCAGACAAAAAATAGTTGGGAGGATATAAAATTAATGTTATTACGGGACTGACCACGATTTAACCTCATCCGACATCTTCACTGTGCTTCCATATTATAGTCCTCTCGAGCAGCATCTTCTGGGCCACGATCTGATCCCAAGTCAGAAAAATAAATAAGATAAAATAATACAGTTACTAGTGTAATGTATAAAAGTAAAGATGTTGCTATTAATCTTTATTTTCAATTACAGACTGTAATTTACAGTTAAACATATCTCACCTTTTGATTGCCAAATAGCAGGTTGTGCATTCATTAAATCATTCAGTGAAACATTTCCATAAGTCTAAGCGATTAATTGAGGGCAGTCCTTTCAAGAATTTCTTGAATCTGGATATTGAAATTGGAAATGAAAGTTTAAATCGAGTCTCTTTGTGCATATCCATGGTGATAATATTTTATCATGTAGCGAATTAGTTTCTACCTTTTATGTTCCTCGGCAACAGCCCCACTCTCCGGGGTTGGACTATTGCCCGAGATTGGATTAAGTTTTCTATATTTAAAATCAAATTACGATCTTTCAATCTGGTTCAAGCTCATTATAGAAAATACATGCTTGAATATGCAAAAAAAACTATATAAATATGTAACTTATTATTCGACATTAACCTTTTATCAACGAACCCCCTCAACTCGGCCACTAAAAAACGAATAAGATACTTCATTAATTACTAAATACACTACTAAGCAAAGCCATTAAGCCATTTTAAGAATATAGCTTCTTAGGTGAAAGGGAATACTTTTGTCCAAATCTCTGAATGCTCGTATTTTCCCTGGGCAGTCCCTCATGGCGTGGCGTTTGGCCTCTCCCAGGGAATGGAACTCTCGACCGCATTCATATAGGCAATAAAAAATACCCCGGCCAATTTTCTTTGCACTGAAAAATGAAAGGACTTTTTATTACTTTTTGCAATGCTGGAAATGTGCACAATTCACTTGATATCAGAAATATATATTTTTATGGCATACTAACAGTAAGCCTACTACGTCTTACCTTTCAAAGCCCTGGGGCTTATCCCACTTGGTTGATAATCGGGACATTGTAATCTCTTTAATTATTGCGATGGCTAAAGACGATATGACTGTGACTCCTTGTCAAGGGTAACGGATTTATTTAATAGATGTGTAATATGAGCTATATAAATTAATATTTGTACCGATGCTGAGATGAGCTACTCTCGAACTAAAATTGTCCAATCATGGAATTCAATTTATTTTTATTTACGATACGATGTTGAGTTTTTTTTCTCCAAAACAAAATATAATTTTAAAACTAAGACTTTCAACTGTAGATACAAGCAAGACTTTGTATTTAATACTAATGGCAAGACTGATGTCAGTCTTTGTAGTAGTAAAAGCTAAATCGTTGAAATGGATAGATTAGCATTCACTCGTGTTGCCCTATCGTACATTTTGCATTTAGCATATTTAACAAGAAGGAACTGAAAGGAATTGGATGCCAGACCTGTTGGCACTTGGCATGATGCCACTGATATTTAACACAGGTTGGAATACCGCCAAACTAAAGTATTTATTATTTGTGTTAGGTATAATTAATCCCATTTATTCTGTACAAAACTTCGTCCGGGAAGGAATATTCTTTCATGAAAGTTAGATTTGGTAAGTATCCATAGTCATGTTGCAGTGTTGTATTATCAATGTCGAGTGCGACTTTGGCTAGGTAGTTTGGAAAGGGCATATGAACATAGATACAATGAACATCGTGAAAATACATAAGTTTTGACTTTAAGGATAATTAGGTATCCACTCACATCGTACGATATAGCTCCGTACGTGTTCCATTCTTATTGGCTGTCTCCAGCCGTTGGCTTCTGCCAAAGTTGGCTCGTGTGCTCGTCGCAGCATCATCCACACTTTGTAGTATAAAGTGGATAAGATAAGTTAGAACCTTTTTTCGAGGAGGAATGAAATTCTTTCTTGTTACTCGGCCTCCTAGACAATTTCTTATTTTCGGCCTCCTAGACAATTTCTTGTTATTCGGCCTCATAGACAATTTTCACATCTTTTCCGTCTGAGAACTTAAGTCGGCAAAAACCATCTAACGTAAGTTTATTATCAAAATGCGCATGTGGGTTATTTATGATAGCGACAACGATGCTCTTGGTAATAATAATAATTTCTCCGGCATCTACAACGCGCCCTCCGCACATAGTTAAAATATTTTGTTAGCTCTGTCAGCTATATGCCTTGCACACGTTCACCGTTACATATTCCATTACGTAACCATTCAAACTCTTTACTAGTAAATACTTTGTAAACTGATGTGCATGCTCCACATCTCGATCTTGGACGTAAAGGGTCCCATTGGGATGAAACTTGAACAATACAATACTTATACATTAGTTCATTAGGGTTTCAAATTTAGACTTTGTTGTTTAGGTAATCATTCGGGAATTTTACTAATTGCAGGTTTTTGTTGATGGTCAAGCTGCATGACATGTTATTCCCTTGACAACTCATTATTAAACAAGAGAAGATCAATTGGAACATTAATGTAGTTAAGTAATCATAAAAAAGTCGCCGAGTCACTGATCTTTTCGATGTAACCGGTCCCATAATCTTAATCCGCCAAACCCCTAAAGTTAGGAAATGTGTTCGCAGCTTGAGCATAAATTGAATGACATGGAATAATATGTTGTTTATTTGCAGGTGGCATGTAAGAAACCGGATTTTGTTCCTGTTCGTGGTGAAATAATAGTCGATATTACAAGCAAAAATAAATTGCCATCCTTTGTAAATGGGGACGAAGCAAATTAGAAAATTAGTAGAGCATCCAACAATCGATTCAGCATATTTTCCATCACGCTCATCACAAACTGCCTGTTACTTATATGGAATGGATGATAATAAATTATAATTTTTTGCATGGATTTCGCCACTGATCATCTAAATATCAATTCCCGTCTCGTCGACAAGCCTCTGCCTGATACGTAAAGGCTTTGGAGAATGCGTCTGCATCGCCTCCGAATTTTGTTGGCCGCCTCACCCACCTCCGCTGCGAATGCCAGTGACGTGAACATGGCGACCAATAGCATACCGGCAAACAATGTGATTATCAGATATAGATAGAAGGGGCGGAGTCTGGGAATACCCTTTCAAGGAAATCCAGGAGGCTACAACCAGGATCCAGAAATAACAGGATATGGCAGCAGATATCACTTTCCTGGTAAGGGGTCTCCAAACAGTGTATATGATTGATGCATATCTGTAGCCCAGCAGCAGTTGTCTGCAAGTAGGTCTGAATCTTGTTGATAGGACAATTTCCATGATTTTCCTGACATTATAAAATAGCATGCAGGAAAGTCCCCCCAACGTTTCCAATGTTCGTTAGATCTCAAATCCGCAGAGGAGCGACAGTATGTACGCTTGGGGCAACTTCGTGTTATGCTGGAAACCTCCAGAATCCAGAATTTGATCATGACCTGCTTCGAAGAAGAATAGATTGAAATTGAAGGAGATTGCAAATGTGATGGGAATTGCCCACGGGGCACCTACGGCACCCAACGGACCCGAGATTATCATCTTCTCCAAAATTGTATGTCCATTTTGTGGAGGTGGGTGCTCTAAAGTCAAATTCAAGCAAATTAATTAAATACTTAATTCCTTAATTCAGAGAGTGGACAAAAATAGACTGAATTTTGGAATTATGTTTGAACCTTTAAACAACAATGCAGCCAAGCGGAATGTCCCATTAGCCAGTTCAATTTCATCCTGGTGCTCCCAGATATAAAAGGAGACGAGAAGTGTGAAACCGGAAACACCAAACCCACCCAGAAGCAATGCAATCATATAAGACTCCAGCCCATTATCCACCCCATCATTGTACAAATGGGAAACAATCGCATATACGCAAGAGATACAGAATGCGGCACATAACGAGAGGCTAGCTCCGAGGTAGAACTTTCTCCAAAATGTTGCCCTCACCAGGAATCGTCCATTAACAATGTCCCATTCTATGGGAAGGGGATACATGTAAATATACCCGTACTCTAACAACCATAGACCCAGTGTCTGCAAATATGTTGGCATTGTCAATTGTTTGCAAAGTCCTGTTTCTAGACAACCTCAGATTCAATCTTAAAGAGATGAGATTTGGTCATTTACTGATGGGAAAATATCCATTTATTTTACAGAATATTTTTCAACTTGTGTTTAGGCTGCGGTTTGATCATGACATTTCAAATTGGAATAATATTTTGTTGTTTTGAAGCTCCCGATAAGGAAGTTATTCATGGTGGAGTTGAGCATAATAAAAAATATAGCATTTGACGAAAATACAAAGCGGAATAATATAATTATCATATGGACTATACGATATTTGACGCTGTAACAATCTAAAGTTAAGAATAATACTATATTTGACATAATAAATAATATGGTACAAATATTATGATAAATGTGCTTGTTTTTCATACTCGTTACAGCATAATCTGGATAGATTATCCTGAGCAATAAGCCAGGCAATTTAACTAATTTATTATTGGATTTATATTCCGACCTTTAAATGGAATTGTTTTGTAGCGTCACGAAAATATTTTCGCCAATGAGTTTGGCGAAATTGGATCCTAAATTTTCTATTGTAAGTAATTATCATATTACATAACTAACCAAGAAGATATTTGGCCCAGAGAGACAGACAAACATCAAATTACAAGAAATATAATTACATATAGTCTAAATGTAGTTGTTAAAGATTTAAAGCACTAAAATAATTGAGGTTTTCCTCAAGATTTCCAACTAAGTGTTACTTATTATCTGCAATTAGAAAATGAGTAGTGCGTCCACCAGGTGGCTCAACATATTCTCTGTAAAACTGATGACAAATTCCTTGTCAATAGTCAAGAATGGATAATATTGTATGGCAACAGTACGCATTGCCCGCGCTGCCAACTTACTTGCCTTGGTGTCCAACCGGAGGCTAACACATCTAGCCCTGCTGTATTTATATTCAGTGATCAACTTGCAGCGCTTAACAATTAGCTTAAAATTTTCTCCGACGCTGGAAGCAAGTTTCAGTAACATGAATAACAAGAATGTCAGTACAATCCACAGGGTCGCAATCATAATGTAGATAGCTAGAGGCGTCTCGTCAAACTTCTTTACAGTGACCCACCCGCAAATCACGAGACACCAGAAGCCGGTGGACAGCGTCCCACTCGTAATCGGGTAGAGGATCGGGGTCCAAACCGCATACAGGATTGTGACCTCCCGGTATCTCAGCATCAACTGGCGGTGGTCCAGCCTAATAGAAGTAATTAGCTCCATGAATTTCCTCACCTTGTCTGAGAGAATGATAC
>JAQIXQ010002659.1:0-10026 GCA_034700485.1 Pseudosinella alba | reverse complement strand
CCAACAACCAACCCAAACTGACTGAACGGGAACTGATGAGCATGCACGTTCGACTCAGCTTGGAGTTAGTTTTCCGCAAAGAATTTGCCAAACTAAAACATTTATTTGGTAAAGTCCAACTGGAGGAAGTGCTGAATGTAGGGATTTTGGAACAATCTAGTACTGCCCAGGCTCCCAAATTCATCCATCAAACTTTTGCTGAATATTTCGTTTCTTGGTTCGTTGTGGACCAGGTGGCAAATTATATAAAGTTGTTCAAACCCATCCCGTCCTTAGAGGTGAATTCAGCGGCTGATCCAGCATTTACACTAATGCTGCTTATTTCCCTAATCAGGGGGATATTGATTATGTTTGGCCAGCACCGGGAGGACCGCCGGATGATCGGCGTCCACGATTTTTTATTCCAAAACGTCCTACAATGTAAGAAGACATGGGGCACCGTGGAATTTGGCCACCCAGTTATATTTTACTTCCTCAATAGCTTACTCTCGGATATCCAAATAATTCCAGCCAGTGCATCAACAATTTTCAACCAACCCACCAGATCCAAAGAGCTGCTAAGAAATATAGTTGAAGCATGTGCCACGGCTGACTTCTTTGAGATTTTCAAATTCCTCGATGGAATTAGGACTTTTGACGGAGAAGCTGAAGCCATATTTGACACATCAATCCTCCTCTTGACCATCAGGAAATCCTGTCTGGAGTTCTTCCGACTGGTCCTCAATCACATCGGACATCCGGAACTTAATTTGGATTTGCAAATTGCGGCCCTCAATGCAGCAGTCCGACGGGGCGAATTCTCCTTCGTGGAATATCTCTTGAAGAGATGGGAGCCGCTGAGGAACGTTGTCCAGGAATTAAATACAAGGCGCACGGCATCCCTACTCCACTACTGTGTCCTCAACTCCGCAACCAACTCCATTGAGACGATTGAACAGAAGAAGCAAATCATTCGATTCCTTGTTTCCAAAAACCGAGAGATTTTGAAGGGAAATCTTAACTCAGTTAAGAATCCCTTGCTTTCGCGATATGTCCATGTGGAGCTTATCAAGGAACTTGTTAGAATCGGGAGCAACGTCCTGGTCCATGACGAGCTAAAGAATAACGTGCTCCATGTTAGCATTTGCCGAGACCACTTGTCAGCGGAAGAGTACCACTCGATCCTTTCGGGCATTCCGGAGGAGATACCCCCAAAACTGGTTGTAGAAGGAAACAAATTTCGGGAGACGCCTTTGACCACGCTAATTGCAAATGTTGATCCAGCTCTGGCCACTCTTGACATTTTTAAGAAAGCCGGTGCTGATTTTAATGTTGCTAATAAAAAGGGATATTCCGTCCTTGCAGTTGGTATTAGGTACGGAAGAAGCTTGGACACACTCAAAACATTAATTGAATACGGGGCGGATATCAACTGGAAGGGAAGCAGAGGAAAAAATATTCTTCACGTTGCGGCGGAACGCAAAAATATAAATGCAATGAAGCTTTTTGTAGAGGAAATGGGGTTGGACGTGAACACAGTGGATGAATATGGTTTAACCCCGTTGAACTACGCAATTCACACAAATAGAAGATCCCACGGGCTGTTCCAGCATGGACTATTTCTCCGCGAGTTTTCACTAATGCTTGAACGGAAAGAAGTAATCCCGCGAAACAAAATTTACCTCCTTTACAATAAATTAGCACTAATTTTTAAATTTGAATTAACATGTCTTATAATTACAAGGTCGAATTGGGGGATGGAGGGGTTGACAGGAAGCGGATCATTCATGATGGGTCAGAAGAGAGTGAGCTGTCTGATGATGGTTCATGGCTGGAATATGAACCGCATCCTCACCCCAATATTCCGAAGTATGATGAGCATGATGGTACATCTTCGGAGGAAAGTTATGTGTCCGACTGAGCCATACAAGTAGCAAAATGAGGATTACAGAAAACTAAATTGGGAAATACGGAACGAGGTTCATTGCATATATAAATTTATTTTCATTCTAATACATTTAATGTAAAATTTTAAGAAAATCATATTGGTCAAATTTACAGAATTGAAATTGAAAATTGCTCGAAGGGTTCACAGATATGTAAATAAAAGAAAAAATAAACTTATAATTCACTGAACAAAGTTGAACACTTCTTGTGAATAAAACGCATGCAAACACCGCCATATAGTAATTTCAGCTGTGAAACAAACACAGCAGCATAATACGCATACCCCCCAAAGAAAAAATAATGCCAAAATCTTCCCATGCAAGGAGAGCGTCCCGACCGACCTCTGAAAATCATATTTCAAATTGGTCGGACTGATAACCTTAGATCGGCTACATCAATAAACTCATCCCACCACCAGCCTTGAATCCCAGCTTCGGTTAAGAATAGGAATAAATCTCGAACAACTCTATTATTTGGTGGGGCCACAGCAAAAAATGCTTCCCCAGCAGGGATCAATCGTTTACCTATGTAACAGTGCCTGCTGACTTGAGCCATGTTTCCTTTCGCTGGATCAAATTTTTCTTGTGCTTCCTTCTTAATCATTGCATAAGCACCATTTACCCCTGCAAAGGTGAAAGGCCACATAAACACCGAGATCACTTTGCCCCCATAGGCAAGTCGTTTAAGGAAGCTTGGCAAATGATCAATGATGGACTCATTAAGGTTCATTCGAGTAAGAAGCTGCTTCATCGAGAGAATGTCCATCTTGCCAGGACTCATCCTAAAATGCACAATTTTATTTTTAATTAAAAAATAGCATAACCAAAATCAACATATCCAATTTTAATCATTTTCTGTTATTCGTACCTTTCATAATCTGTTTTGTGACCGGCCCCGGCCAATTTGTGCACAGTCATATTTACAATTTGCATTTGCACTTCATTTTTGAACAACAAAGTATAATTTCTTTCCAGCGCTTCAGAAACCGATGTCATCACCGCCTCTTCTGGTGGACTTATCAGTAGGCTTGTTATCGATCCCGTGTAGTAATTAGTGACGACGATGGATCCAAACGCCCAAATGAGGAATACGCCAGATTTTTTCATTCCGCGAATGGAGGAGCTGGAAGGAAAACTTGGGGCTGGTGCAATTAGGGCTGAAAGCAGAGATCCATAAGCCTCCACGATTTTGTCGAGACCGCGAATTAAACTAGTATCGGACGCAGTATGCACATATCTTGGATTACACCTTGACCTCTGCACCAAAATTATACTCAGGATCAGCATTGTGACAAGGAGCAGCAGCCAAATAGGAAGATCGAATGCCCTCGTAAGGATGTTGATGTCCCAAGGATTCTCTAATCTTATTCTGGGCTTATCACAATAACCAAAATTATAGTCCAGACTGAGCACCCCCAACAACTCTCCAGGTCCTGCTGTTGAGTTCCGATACTTCTCCCAGAATGAGAATACGCTCACTCCATTACTTTCATAAGCTTGCAAGGTAGGGATAATCAAAGGATAATTACCCAAAGAAATATTTTTCCAAGATGATGCTGTGACCTTTGAAAGTAGCGTAGCGTTCATTGCCTCAGCAATTAAGGCCGGTACGTGGTAAAATGGGTCGTATAAACTGATTCAGATCCCATTGTGGAAATCCATTTTCCTTGGATGGAGGGCCAATGACCTGTCAATGGTTTTCTGGGATGTTGCGTAGAAATCGTAAAGTAAGAACTTTCTGGACATTTTGATTGCTTTTATTCAAGGTAACTTTTTTGATCGGTTTTATATTTTCCCATGCGAGTTATGAATGAAGGACAATTCCAATTGCAAGAAATAAAAATTCACTGCCCCAAGTCATCCGTAATTTTGTTGACCTTTAAGTCGACATATTCCTGCAGTTTTTGGGAAAGGCACTTCAGCCAGGTAACAGGACGCGTATCTACAATTAGTACATCTGATCTTAACATAACATTACTGTGAAAGTAAATACATTTACCTTTCTATTTGCATAGCTTGCTGTCTGATTCATTCGAAACATTCCATTAAAAATTAGGAAACATGTTTAGTTGATATTCCTTGAGGAACTTGGCATAGTTCGAAATATCTTGCGAAAGAAATGCATGAATTATGTCATGTGCACCTGCTGTAGCCCTGGTTAGGCAAGATCCACAAGATAAATTTAACTGGATCGACAACGGACGGCTGCTGCATGTTGTGATAACTAATGCAAGTCATGTTTGTTCATTTGGGCATTTCCATGAGCTTAGGCAAACAATCATGATTATTTAATGGATTTAGCTTATATTTCTTTTATGAAGACTAAAAACATGTTTAATGGTTCAGGATTTATTTGTCGACTTGTTTGTATAAATTATGCCAATGTCTCGTTTCATGAAATGATTAAATGTTAAAATGGTTTTAGGACGTAACTTTGAAATTGTACAAGTTCAATGTTCCGAAAGTTCAAATTGAAATACTGGCACGTGGAACTTGTTTATATTCCGCTGTAATCAGTTCAATGAATATATATATATGATCGAGTGCTTGTATTTTGTCGAGAACAAATTGAGATAATAATATGTCAACTCAAGATGTCACTGTAAATTTAATATGAAAATATTAATTGGTGAACATGCTCCAAACATTGCGACGTGTCGTTCTTTGGTCGCACAAGTTATTGTCTAAACGAATGGCTAATAAATTTATATACAATTTAGATATATATTTATATTTGTTTGTTTGTTTGATATACCTAGCTACATATATAACATTATATAATTCAATTAAACAATATACTTGTCAAATGAAATTAATAAATGTGAAATGTAAGATTCGTAACATTACGTACTTAATTAAAACCACGTAGCAGGAATAAGATTAGCTTACGTGTAATTTTGGGATCCACATCTTGATTCAGTCAGGACAAGGTTATTCCACCGTTACCGTAACGCGTATTCATTTTTCGAATATAAAACAACCCCTTCAAGATACCTAATTCTTCTCTCCGGAATAAATATTTTGACCAAAAATATAATTTTCCACCGTAACTGCAATCTCAAAATGAAATTTCATTTCATTCCAATTTCAATTGTAGCCCATTTCCTTCTCATCCCTCATTTCATTTGTTCGTCCCAACCCGATTTCAAGAAACTGCAGCAGGTCTTTGAGGAGTCCGGTTGCACCTTCAATTACATTCATTACGCGACGCAGGAAGAAATCACCCATCATAACATGGCTCATGCAAACACCAGCCAACACAAAATGATTTAAACCGTCATTATTTATCGGATAGCAGAACACTTTCAGAGCCACATCCTAACCCATAAAATCATCCAAAAACTCTCACTCCCCCTCCAACCCGTCAGGATCTCAGCTATTCGGAGGAAATTCATCCACTGCATGGTACATCTAGTCGAACCCGAATCTGCAGGAATCCATCTATCCTGGCGACACAACAAGGAGCATTCTTACCCGAATTTCATCTGGATAATGAGTCTGTCATCATCCATAGCAGAAGTTAAGCAAAAGCTCAAGGGTGGTCCCAATCCATTATATCCGAATGAAGTCACCACAGCAGTCATCCTCGCCATTCTGGATTTTCGTCAAATATATTTAATTTGCATTCCTTGCATAAAAACCGATTATGTGCTGGTTCCGCTTCCAAATGTCTTCCAAAATGGTGGAACTAGAGCAATGGAAGAAGTCAGGAGCCTCTGGAAATCACTTAATAGCAATTTGCATACTGGCAAAATTTTCCTTTTCCATCCCATCCAAATTCCATCAATACAATGCTATTTATTTAACCAACTGGAAGCAGATCACTGCCGAGCGCAGCTAATTTCAGAAAGGTTGAATGCAACATTGCTCAACTGGATTGATTCAGAATCCCCCACTTTGGAATTGCAAGGAGTGCTGGACCACTGGATGGACATATCGGAATGGGCTCTGACTTTCACCAAATATGCAAATTATCAATGGATTCACTGTGGGATAGCTGACGAGGTCTATGAATTTATTGTCATAAACAGAGATCCAAATTCCCACCAAGTTGGGGTTCAGATCAGTGGAATTCTAAAACCACTGACGGGGGAAGTCTGGCTTATCCTACTCTTATCTAGTTTAATGGCAGCATCCATTTTCCTCACCAATGAAGTTGTCCTGAAGGAGTCATCTCCGTCCCAATTTACGATGATGACGGTCCATGTCAATATCTGGGTGTCCCTCTGCCGAAACATACTTGACCAACCCGGAATGTCCAAATTGGTCAATGGTGGCAACATAATTTTCATTTTGGTATGGGGTAGCTGGAGTTTAGTTGTTCTTGCCGTGTCCCAAATGTACCGGTCCGACCTCTTCACATCCTTGACATTCGCCACAGAACCGACGGCACCGGAAACATTAGAGTCCCTCCTGGAAAGTAAAATGATGATCGGAACCAGGGAAGGGAATTATGTTGATTCCAAGAAGAAAGAATCCATTTTGGAATCTCTTATCCCGTCAATGATACAAGGTAAAGGTAACGACAGCATACTCGGAAAATTAGGCGCCCGTCTCAAATACTTCCCTGAAGATAATGATGTGAACTTCGTAATGCGAGCGATTAAATATGGAATGATCAGAGATGATTTCGGTAGCATTCTCTATCCAAAACTTCCGGAGACATTTGCCCTCATCGACCCGTCAAAGTTTACCGGCTTCTATTCCTCAGCATTTAAGGTGTTCGGAAGTCAAGTTTGGGTTTCGAGGAGAATCCCTGTCAATATCATTAGCCGACCTGGATTCTGGCAAGCACGAGGAAATCACATATATCCCATAGTTAGACAGCTTCTTGGTGGTATTATTCAATCCGGATTGAACCAGCTCTGGCAGCAAAATGACATTCGACGGGAGAATGCAGAATCAGAATATAAAATGTTTTATGAGCTGCACATGAATCAAAAGCGACAATTTGATCCTGGGGAAAGTGGAATGTCCCATGAGAAGTTTCTGCAGCATAAAAATGCACTGCGAAATAAAAACCTGTATTGTCTTGGCGACTGCTCTACCAGGAGGATTGATTCGACCACGGAGAATTTCTCCAGCATAGAGGATTCTGTTTATCAGCTCATTTGCGCATTCTGGATGGGATGCATTTCTACAACAATATTGGTGTTGGGGTTGGAGTTCGTGTCCATTCATCTCATGGGAATTGCCAAACCTTTGAAATACTTAATGAAAGCTGGATTTGATCTGTCATATGAATTTATAAGTAGATTAGTTAGTAAAATTACCCAATATGTTGAAATTCGTCTTTAGAGGCATTTCTCATGTACCAATATCCCGAAAAAATATATACGTAGATATGACAATGAATTGATACGTAGGTGAGAGGGAGTGGCTAACAATTCAACATCATCATTATAATTGTTCCGCTCCGATAAATTTTTATTTTGCCAATGTGCTACGAAATCAGGACGATATTGTCGGTAATTGGAAAGAATATTAGAATAAAATTGATAACTATCGAATAGAATGAATAAGTGTCACTATCATTAAAAATCATGTATCCCATCCCATTCCACTCATCACTCCACTCCCATAAAATCAAAATTAATGAACTTGCCATTTTCAATTTTAAATGTCTATCGAGTATCGACATCGACGCGGTGTCGTAAGTACTTCAAGTCCTTACACGTGTAGCTCTTGCCATATAATCAATTATCAAAGTGATGTATGTACCTATATAAAATACATTATATCAATTTAAGCAATGAATAAATACACATATTAACTTATGCCAGGTAGCACAAGCACAAAACTGTCCTTCTAACATTTAGAATAGTTTTTGCTTCAAGCAAGGATGCATCAGCAAGATTAATTATTCAAAGGCAACGTAGACCTTAAAGGAATATATTCTGTATTAAAATATTTGACCAAAAATATATAAAAATGGAATTTCATTTCGTTGCAATCTTCTCACATATATTTATTAATCTTCTTGGGCATTACTTCTGCTCGTCACTTGAGTTCAGACCGTTCCTAGATCTCTTTGAGGAGACAGGTTGCACCTTCACCCGCATTCATTACTTGATCCAGGAGGAAATCACTCAAAATCCAAATCAGCATCAGCATCACGAATTGATCAATCTAAATCCTAAACGGGATTTGATATCAGAGCAATTTCAAAATCACATCCTTACCCACAAAATCACCCAAGAGATATCAAACCCATTCCAAATAGTCAAGATCCAAGCTAGCCAAAGAAAGTTTATCCGTTGCATGGTCCATCTGCTTGATCCTGAATATGTTGGAATCCACTTGTCATGGAAGCACAATCGGGAGCATTCTCATCCAAACTTCATATGGATTATAAGTCAGTCATCAACGACCAAAGAGATCTATCACGCCATCAATCAGGGAGAATATCCACTCTATCCAAATCAAGTCACAACGGCGATCATTCTGGCAATTCTGGATTTTCACCAACTCTACCTAATTTGCATACCTTGCACGACCACAGAAACTATTCTGGTTCCCCTATCTATTACCGAAATTGAAAATGTTTCGTCGATGGCAGGAATCAAAGGTCTCTGGGAATCTATTAATGGGAATTTACAAGGTGGCCACATTTCCATAAACCGTATTAACCAAATTGCTTCCAGCAAATGCTATCAATTCAACCAAATCAGCGCAGACTACTGCCGAGCGCAGCTATTTGCTCAAAGGATGAATGCCACATTGCTCAACCAGTTTACTTCAGATTCAGAGCCCCCTACTTTGGAACTTCAAGGAGTGCTGGACAACAACTTCCTGATGACCAAGAAGACCTTGATCTCATCCAAATATTATAACTATCACTGGATTCACTGCGGGATAGCTGACGAGGTGTATGAATTTGTTGTGATCAACCGGGACCCAAATTCCCATCAAGTTGGGGCGCAGATCAACGGGCTCCTAACCCCAATGTCGGCGATGGTCTGGCTTCTCCTATTCCTATCAAGTCTAATTTCCGGAGGAATATTCCTCGTAAATGAAATTCTTCTGGAGGACTTTGCATCCAACTGGAATTTCTGGAAGATTCTGACCACCGAAATTAATGTCTGGATGTCCCTCTGTCAAAACATATTGGACCAACCAGGGATGTCCAAATTGGTCCACGGGAGAAGATTAATTTTAATTTTGCTATGGAGCCTCTGGAGCTTAATTGTGCTGACCATATCACAGGGATACAGATCTGACCTCTTTTCCTCCTTGACCTTCACCCCACAACCAACTGCCCCTGAAACTTTGGAATCCCTCTTGGAAAGCAAGATAATGATTGGGACTAGGAGTTCGTACATCAATAACAAAACAAGATTTTCCAATTTGGCATCTCTCATCATACCAATTCTACAAAGCAACAAAATATACCGGGAGCTGGCGACCAACCTGAAATTCATCCAGGGAGATGATGATGCGCAGTTCGTCAGCCGAACGGTAAAATATGGATTAGTCAGGGATGATGACCACAGCAGGATTGACAAGCAAGAACTACCAGAGACATTGGCCCTCCTCGATCCATCAGAAAAGGTTGGCTTCTATTCCTCAGCATTCCGCATGTTTGGGAATCGAGTTTGGATTTCCAAGAGGATCCCCGTCAATATCCTTCACAAACATTCATTCTGGCAGACTCGTGGGAATCACATATATCCCATGGTTAAACGGCTCCTAGGTGGGATTTTTCAATCCGGATTGAATCAATTATGGCACAGGAACGACAGACGACGGGATATTGCAGAATCGGAATATAAAATGTTTCATAAAATGAACATGAACCAAGAGCGGCAATTTGACCCTGGGGAAAGTGGAATGTCATATGAGCAGTTTCTACAGCATCAAAATAAACTGCGGAACAAAAACATGTTTTGTCTTGGCAAAGACTATACCTCTACACACATTCGCCAATATACACAAGACAGCTTGCAGCCCTTTATGGCCATGGCTCATGTTATTTTTTACGTCTCCGCTGTGATTGGTTTGGGGAGAAATGAGGCTCGGTCGCAATTGGTTTGGGGAGAAATCTGGGCAGCCAATCAGGGGAGATGCCCGGGAATTTTAAATTTGACAAGGCTAAAGGATA
>JAQIXQ010002658.1:0-10027 GCA_034700485.1 Pseudosinella alba | reverse complement strand
TGTGAGCTAATCCGAGAGCGGCCAGACCTTGGACAATGCAAGAAAATGTCTGGTTGCAAAATAAGCCTGCGACGGGAACAGGACCAGGTGGACACAATGCTTTCCCCAAAATTGTGGAACTCCTCTTCAAGCTATTCTTCCATTGATATATTCCACTTCCAGTGTACGACAAGACAAATAAATAGGCTACTTCGATCCTGTTAAATAATCCTGAGCTAAGGTAACCCCATTTTGACAAATTTGCGGGACGATAAGTTTCAGCATTGATTAGATTAACAATTTCCAGAAACTTGTTCTGGCTCAGCCAAAAATGTTTCATAAGAGAGCAAATCCTCAACATGTGGAATGCAGAATAGGCCATCGTAAAATATTCAGAGAGGGTTTTAGGCTTGTAACGAAGGTAAACAGTAAGTTCATATACTAGCCATAGAATATGAATTACGGTGAGAACAAAGCAGATCAACTTTTGGGGAAACCAGTTCTGAGCGATGAATCGCGGAATTCCAAAAGTTGGGCCATTGCTAATGTAGACTATGTTGAGACGAAATGGGCTACAGCAAGCGAGGAATGCTACATCGAAGAAGGATTTTAGGAATATCGCTCCGCCCCTGGATCTCTCCGCCTCAAACTTTTTAGCGATTTTGGATGTAATCATCATGAAGTATTTTACATGGTACAACTAAAACATGAAGTTTGAAATTTTTCTCTCGACTTGTGCAAATACTACTACTCTCCCACCAAAAGTCAGAAGACGTAACAGTGTTCAATATTTTCTTGACATTGTCGAAGTCCTCTGGCCTTCATAAACAATTTGACAACGATTACAGTTGCACAATTTGGAAATAAATCGAATAGTTTTTCAAATGTAAATAGTTAAAATGGTTTATGGACATGCATATATTCCCACCCACACCCTTTTGCCATTACCGAATCAAAAACCTGGTTGGTTTGTCACGTAGCCATGGATTATTTCTTATTCAATGTCTGGTAAGAACATTTGTTATTTTGATTTAAAAAACTGACAAGAGTTTTAAAATGCTATGTTAACTCCCCAATTTTATAATATCATTTTGACATTATGCAAATACATAGCAGGTGTGGCTAGACTTATAATTGCAAATGTCTACCTATTTTTCGCTTTAATTTAACCTACGAGTGAGATTAAGAATTACATGATGTTTGCACAGAAATTTTGAGTGACCATATCAGGCAAATTAGACTAAAAATTTGGATTAAGGTTGCTTATTCAATTTTATTTTAAGAGATTAAGCCTAGAAGTCCACACCCAAATACTTTACACTGTTCACAATACTTATATTTTAAACGTTTGAAATTTGGTCTTATTTGTAATACCGTTTTGCTCTATTGACGAATTGAAATCGGGTCATGATTGCAAAGTGGTCACTGGGAAAAGAGTCAGTTCCTTCGACTTCTTTCTTACCGTCCAATCCGAAGTAGCTGAAGTGAAGTTTAAATTGTTTATTAGGTAATAAATCCTCATGAATATATGACAGGAAATCCACAACTTAATTAAATTAAAAATGAAGCCCCTTTTGTTCTTACACGGATGCTATCGTTGAAGGGTGGGAGTTCCGGAAGTAAAATCGATCAAATCGTTTCCGAGGTTGAACTTCACAATCCATCTGTTGATATTCTGATATTAGAATAGGCAAATATTATTTTAATTGCTATGACAATTAACTAAACAAGTTACCTCTTTGTTTGTATTCTTGGCCAAGTCCCAAGTATATTTTGTGGATGTCCAAGAGCCATGTTCCACCCAGAGTTTTGCCAGAGGTCGCACATATCCTTGGGAATTAAATCACCAACCTCCCATTCACGTATGTTCAAGTCTCCCCCAAACAGCACGTTCAACTCTGGAGGGAAGGATTGAGCCACTTGAAAGCAAGTTTTCAACTGAGCAACCCTTTCCTCACTGGAGGAGAGCATGCTCTCCAAATGGGTATTGAGCAGGGCAACTTTCACCTGCCCAATCAGCACTTTCGTCACAAGTAGGTTCCTTCCCATTCCTATGTGATAATATTAAAATATTCTCGTTGTAATTAGATACTCGTAGTTGACATAAGCTAGGTGAATATATAAGTTATGTAACACCTGAATTAGGAAACGGCTTCATGTAATGATCCAGGTGTTTAACTTGACTATAGTTGATGAAAGTAGCAGTATGATACCCTGCGGGTGGAAAGTCCGTTCCCGGAATGGCCAAGTACTTGGAAGAGAGTGCATTAAAAATATGAATGTAAGTTCGGGGGATAAGCTCCTGGAAGAAAACAATGGCTGGGGATTTCCTTAAAAATGCATTAAAGTTAAGAATTATTAACGTTGAAATTTCAAGAAGATGCTCAACCTCTAAAAATTACTTCCATCCTTACAAAATTATGATGTCTATCACAGCATTTGTCCTCTCCTTCAAGTCTTCATCATCCAGCCTATCCAAATTCCAGCTATATATGGTGAACCGTTCTGGGGCATGATGGGGAGCTACTGAATCTGCCACTTCGTGCAATCGTTTCAATTTCTCCCCTTCCTTCGTGTAATATTCTGCGAGGAATGCCAGGAAAGCTTGTCGCCTTTCTTCTTCCTCTTCGATCAACTCCTTCTGCTCAACAGTTTCCGCGACTGGAGACTTTTCGGGGTTCACTATTTCTTCCACCTTCCCTTCATCATCGTCTTTAGCAGTTTCTGTAGGGGGTATGGGATTCTCAGAATCTCCATTCATCTTCTCCGAGCTTTTCTGAAGGAACTGCTTAGCGTTTTGATCTGAGTTATGCATTTCTGTGAGGTAAGTAGCTTGAATGGAATCAGACAGGAAGCTATCGCATTTATGGTCTTGAATTACTCCTATCCACGACAGTTGTGATTGAATAATCAGTTTAACATAACTGGGCGTATTTTTCATTGAAACAAAGACAACAGATTTATGCATACCTTTTTATCAGTGGGTAAATATGATAAACGTGACAATCCTTATCGTGGGATTATCATCAAAGCGCTCCTAAGCGTTTGTATTCAATACAAAATGACTAAACAAGCTAATCTTGCTTGTTATGTTGTTCAAACCTACGAACTAACTGTCAATATAAAGCTTAAAGGCTTGCTAATTTTGCAACATTGTTAGTATTTGTTCAGGTAAGTGTTTATAGAGGTAGACGAATGGGAGTCCGATCGCATAATACCAATATCACAATTCAGTGAATTCACAATTGAATAATATTGAATATATATGGAAAGACGTAGTTGTTCTTGTTTGTCCGTTAAGAAGTTTTATGCGCAGTTCTATCGCCACACCATTATATTATAATGCAAATTGCTTTTGAACACTATGTAGTCCTGGCCATATTTGTTGCAGAAGGTTTATGAAATTTTCACATGGTCACTAGCAAATAGTATTAAAACTCTCGCCCCCAGTGAGAAAAATATTTATCTATGTGGACATGATGTTTGGTGTGCTATTACAAGTCCTCCATCCCAAATGTGCTCATTGACATGAAAATGTATACCTACCGGATACAGGTGAATGTAGAAATATTGCATTTTCAAATTGGGTATAATAATGTTATATTATTAATATAACAATACATTTTTAAGAATTTAGGAAAGTGAAACACTAGCTAGTTTTTACTTTGTTGCTTATTTTTCTACTATAGTTGGACACGGAATACTATTCCGATAAATTTAGCACCAATCAAATTACATAAGAAAGAATAAATACAAAGAAAAAGGTTAATGCATCCATTTATCAAAACACAAATAATTTATATACATGTTTAAACGTATGTATGTATCCATGTGTGAATGTGGTGTTTATCCAATAATTTATCCGCTCATGAGTTATAATAAAATCACAACTTGATAATATCTGTCAAAAATACTGACAAATTGACGACGATTTTAAAGTCTCATGAGATGAGTTTCGAACGCTGGAGGGGATTTGTTCCACTTGTACCGTGTCCAAGAGGTGTGAACTGTGAAGTTATACATCAAATCAACGCAAAACGCACGCAAACGGTTTAACTTTAAGGCATTATTAGCCGATTAACTGTTTGTTTTTATTTATCATTAACTCTAGTTTTAATCAGTTTAAACAATTAACTCACTATAAAGTACTTTCACATTTAATTGCTCCCCGTCTGAAATGGGGGGAATTGAACTCGAAAAAAGAACAAGACAAAAAAGGAAATAAAACTACAAACTACTCTCTCCTGCTAAACAACGATCTTGCTTTTAAACTTAATTGGTCTTGGACCATAACTCGCTTTCAAACATTTAAATCTTTTACTTTAATTGGGCTCAACAAATGTATCTTGCCCTGCTCGCTTTTTACTTGCTTTAGCTTGAGAACGCTTTCTCGCACTGCCTACATGGGAGAAGCTCTCCTCGGACATGCTCTTTTTCGCCTAAACTAACCGGCTCAAAAACATGCTCTGCCTGAAACTTTTGGCTAATCCTAATCTAGCTAACCTTAGAACATTCTGGATGTGCCGAATTGCTGGATAACTGGGAAGTGGAGCCTGCACAGCTTGCTGAGCCCAACAAATTACATCTGAGGGAATGTTTTACCAGATTTTGAATGTCTGGTTTGGTTACATTGACTTGGGGCAAAATGGGCTACCTCAAACGGAAAAGTGAACAAAGTACGGAGACTTTCCTAGCATCTTTCCTGACAATATCCATGTATATCCGAATGAGAAAACATATCCAGTTGAAGGAAAACAATCAAGAATAATATGGTTAACTATACACTCCATCGTTAAAGACGTCAATGAGGGAATGGTTCCCCATCCTAAAAAAGTTGACCTTTAGCTACCTTGATGAGTAGCGTTGGCTTTTCTGGGAAAATGACAGTAGCATGCTCACTGCTTCATAACCGGTAATTTTGTTCATTATAAATGTTTGCTTGACATTGATGTCATGAATTGGGGACAGACCTCAAAACGACGCGGTATTTACAGCAGAATCTCTAGATTAAAACCGTTTATTTTAATGCAGAGAGGGTTCCTTTTCCTTATCTATCTAATTTGCATATCGATTCCCATTGGCTGTCCGGTCATGTGAGGCCATCCGCATTGGTTATTCTCGTGATATGATTGGGCATGGACGGGTAAAAAAAACTATTACAGACGGCCTCTAATCACCGGACAGCCAATGGGAATCGATATGTAAATTAGATAGATAAGGAACCCTCTCTGTATTAAAAAGAACGGTTTTAACCTAGAGATTCTGCTGTAAATACCGCGTCGTTTTGAGGTCTGATTGGGGATAGCGATGATGATGATGAACCATCCTTGGAAATTGGCTTGCTGATATTCTTGATTGGCGAAAACAACCACAATTCAGGATTATCTTGTCCTTCCAATGAGTAATTAATGGACTTTCCAATGAGGAAACTTTGTCGAATTTATCTGGAAGGATAATTTTATGTGGTTTGCATTTACCCATTCCATGATTAGAAGCATTTTTTGACGTGGGAATCATATTATTCCCGAGTCAAATGGCTAGAATCATCAGCTTAAGAATAGACACATGATAATGTAGTCAGCATATATAGACTGAAAAAGCATATGTATTACAAGTTAATATACTTTTAGAAGGTAATTTACCAGCTAGTAAGCATCCGTCATGTCCAAGGATTGAGTATCATAAGGCTCACAGGTTCAAATTATTCGTTGGACTTATAACCTGAGAAATATAACCTAGTTTTCCGGGTGGTTGTAAAATGGAATGTGGTCCGGTTCTGACCATTTGCTTTATTGCCCTTGGCACTATTGGTACACTTACACCATCATTTGCCAGCGAACAAACAGATACCAATACCGATCCCATGCCAACGGTGACTTTAAATAGTAGATATTCCAATAGGACATTTGAAAACACTAAAATAATTTACTATTTATCAATGGACCAAGGAAAAGGCCTGGTTCTTGAAAGTAAATCGAAAACTCCAAATCGTGGGGTCTGGGCAATGGTAGTAACCTAATTATTGTTCTGCTTTTTATATTGCACTTTGTGGAATTTCGACTACCCGATGGAAGTGTTATATTGATTAACTGTTTCAGGTCCATGACGTTGTTCGGTCGGTGGAAGTGGAGAAGGAAAGAAAGGATGCCGGTGAGGTAAACGTGTTTACCTCGTTTATAATTATACATTTTGCTGATTTTATTGAGGAGGTGCAGGCTAATTTCAGCTGTACAACTCATATGGAAGAACAAGATGCTACGCATCCGGCAACTTGTGTTGTTATAAATCAAATCATACATGATGACACACGCTTTGGACCTATAGAATTGATCGTTTCTACAGGTAAAAACTAGTATACACGCATCTCATTATTTAAATTTGTTCGAAGCATTATCCATAACTAATATTAAATCCCAATGCATGATAACAGTCAACAACCTTGCAACTTGCACAAGAACTCGCAAACGGGACTGGGTTGCCCTTCCCGACTGCCTGGAGAACCTCGCAGTGGATACGATGAAACATAAAGGTGTTTGCAGACAAAATGGGGAGGTTGAGTCGATTTCTTGCCAGAATATTGATCATTGTCGATCATTAATATATTTATGGGTAAACCATTCTATTATCATAATATACAAAAATATGTTTATATTGGAAAATATATACATATTCCATACCAACAACAGGCCGACAATAGGAGTTGCCAAGGTACTTCCAAAATTCTTGATGGAAATTACACCAACCTGAAGCCGCTGATCGAAGGAAATTTCCCTCAAGTAGTATACTGCGCTGTTCGTTTTCTGTACTATGATAGCTGGCCACAATACCTCCTTCTATATCCTAGTATGGGAGAAAATCACAAGTCTCTATACTGTACGAATTAATAATTAATACCGTACTAAAATGTAGTTAATTTATTTCCTTCGTCTGTCTGTCATACACTTTAAAACCGTACATCAAGTTACTCTTGGGTGACCATGCAATTTACAGATTCAAATATTAGGACGGCCTTAAATCACAATTCAATACAGTTGTTGACGCCTTTCGGAGACGGTGAGGTACAAGGGATTCGCTCCATGCCAAAAATTGAAACTCATGAATTTGCAGAGGATGATCTTGTTGAGTTTGTTTGCAAAGCAGTTTCGTTTCTGTATATGAAAGGTTTCGTATTTAGAATAGGGACAGCAAGAACAGGAACCATAATAAAAGGTTTCCATTTTTAATCAAAAGTTGATAATTTTGAAATGTTAGGGAAGATTAGCTTCAACAGTTAAAAAACTAAATCGATTTTGATGTGGTAAACTATTTATTTGCTAGAAGGTCCAGTTCATCACATTGTTGACAAAACTGAACACGTTTACATTGTAAAGCAAAATGTCACATTAAGTCCAAAAATGTATGGGAACATTCAGTGGATTTCATGCGAAGCTCCCATTTGGAACTCAGATGATTGGTTTGGCACAAGAATGAACATCTCCATATATCGTATGCTTTAATAATTTATCCATGACTTAACTTACGATTAGATTAACGTATGTCGTTATTTGAGTCCATAGCGTGTATTTGAACTAATGACATGATATGAATGGACATCTGTCCAATGATTCGAACTACTCGCAGCTGGTAGAAGTCCAACTGTGACCCTGACAAAATTGGAAACTGAAGACACTAAATCAGTTATCCTCAACTGCACTTATAGTGGATGGCCTCGTCCAATTGTGAAATGGAGTTTCTCAAATTCAGTAAATCTCATATTTATTTTTACTCCTGATTTCTGCTACATATGAACTTTGCAAGAGTATTTTACTCTAGTTGATTAATTTTATTTGATAGATATCGGAGCACAACAAAACAAGTCATTCACCACATGTGGAAAAGCAGGATTCGAGTTGGTTTCAGACCGTTATTATTCCCAAGTGGCAGACGTTAAACAGGCCGGATTTAAGTGCCACATGCTTTGTTCGCAATTTCCAAGGAAATGATAGCAGCACGATTGGATTATGGGGTAATACGTTAATAATTCATCGCAAGAGCATTTATTTACATTTTTCTGAGAACGTCTTACAATTTTACTTTATTTATAGCGGGCTCGGTTACAGATAGTGCCATACATTTTTCAATAATCGAAACTTTGTTCATCGTCTTCACTATTGTTCTTCTGCTGGGCATGATAGCGTCGGCTACGTATTTTTATAGGAAGCAACATGGTCATCGGTTAACTAAAGCTGATATCGACAATTTTTTAAAAGGCCGAGAGACCACAGCATCTGAACTAGGAGGGAACGCTAACGGTTTAAATAAACCTTATGACAAATGTCACTATGAATTGGTCAGAAATAGATTTAGCATTATTGAGGAATCCCCTTTGGGATCTGGAGCTTTTGGAAAAGTCTGCAAAGGGATCGTGACGAATGGCCATATGACAAATGGGGAAGTCGCGGTCAAAATGACTAAGGTTCCCTGTCCAAAAACTTCCTTGTTGGGACTTCTCTCAGAAATAAAAATTCTGGCGTATTTGGGAAAACACCCAAACATTGTGGATCTCATCGGTGCATACACTGCTGGATTAAGAAGAGGAACTATTTATGTCTTCCTTGAGCTGTGCGAGTTAGGATCGTTAGAGAATTACTTGAGGAAATATAAGCCGCATTGGCAATCGGAGGAAGTGGTCTTGGACGAGGAAAATGTAAATATTTATGTCAATCAGTCTACTGCTGACAAAGAGGCTATTCTCAGGGTTGAGGAGTGGTTTCAGTCGGATATGTTTCGGTGGTCAACTGAGATCGCAAATGGACTGGAATATATTGCATCAAAACATGTATTAGAATTGAACCTCTTTAATTTCATTTTCACCTATGAATAATAATATAACTACAGTATAATGTGACACAAATGGATTGTCTTAATATGCAACAGATTGTTCACATGGACATCGCCACAAGAAATGTGCTATTGACTTCCGAGAAGCAAGCTAAGATCACCGATTTTGGCTTGTCCCGTCGCCTCTACGACTACCAAACTTATGTAAAGAAAAGTCAAGAGCCATTACCATGGAGGTGGATGGCCCCGGAATCCCTCCAAAGATTTGAGTTCACTGAGAAATCCGATGTTTGGGCGTTTGGGATAACCCTATGGGAAGTATTTTCCCTGGGGGAAATACCCTATCAGGGATTGTCTTGGGATATGAACTTTGCAAACAAGTTGGAACGAGGACTTCGACTGGAGACACCAAAGTACGGTCGGGATAATATTTACTCTGTTATGCTTCGTTGTTGGACTACACGACCGGAGAGGCGTCCAACATTCTCTGAGCTGAGTGGCTTATTAGGCAAAAACAATTCAACTCAACTAGAAAAAACATAAATTGTCATTGACGAAAATTGTTATTTGTTGCAAGTTTTTTAAAAACATAAATATGTCATGAATATTCATATAAAACTATATAATTGAATCACTTACCCTTTAATTTTGCTTTCACATAGCTAAATATTTAAACCTTCAAATTCAACTTTAATCACGAACTTATTGAAAAAGTAAATAATCAAGTTTACCTATTAAACATTTCCTTTATCATTTCATTCTTACGCAATGGCAATGTGAGCATATTGCTTTAGATATACGACTACCGATATCATTTTTTTTTGGTGATATACACGCAATCAGCAAATTGACAATTGCAAAATATGATATGATATGATAAAAACGAATACTCGCATCAATTTCAATTCATTTGGAATTTTATTAACATGTTATGTTTGCTATCCTCACATAATCATTTCCGTTTTCCATTTGTATTAGATTTGCTACTTAAAGCTACCACTTTTCAATTAAACTGATTTATGTATCGGTCAATAGTTTTCGTGCAATCATACTTATTATATTTTGTTGGCGTTCCATCCTCCTCCGGTAGGGTCCACAGACCTTTAATAGGATCCTGAACATGATAAGCTGGAGTTGCTATCACCCTCACCTTGTGAATCCGCCCCCAAGTGTGGAAACCCTCGTAGACGTCATGCAGGTCATTGAATAGCTCCTGACAATACTCCTC
>JAQIXQ010002657.1:0-10029 GCA_034700485.1 Pseudosinella alba | reverse complement strand
CGCTGACCCCCAACATGATGGTGAGAAATTCTGGCCTGGCCTATTTCCCTGAGTTGGATGCTCGAGACGCTGCCAGTGCCCGTGCAGCCCACCGCCGAATCCAGAAGCTAAGGGAGGGGCTTCGTTCCAGGTTCCGCAAGGAGTATTTGGGACAACTCAAATTTGAGCGAGCCAAGAAGACCAACATAAAACTCAAGCCTGGGGACGTAGTGCTGGTGGAGGAACCTAAAAGGCGTCATGAGTGGCCACTTGCTGTGGTCATTGAAGCTGTCAACATAGGACGGGATGGAGTGGCCCGGAAGTTTCGACTCAAGACCAAATCTGGAGTCATCACCCGCGCTGCTCAACTACTCTACCCAATGGAGTTGGCAGAGGAGGACCCAGCTCAGCAACAAGGCTGAGATACGTCCAGAATAAATTAACTTCAAACTTAAAATAGTTTTTAAAAAAATACATATTTACTCAAAAATATTTAGATTTAATTCCCTTACTAAATACTAAATCAATTTTTTTCTATTGATTTTCCTAGATTTATCCAGGAGCTGGTTGGAATCATTTTTGTTTGTCCAGTAGGACCATAATTGGAACTCCTGGATTCTTTTCTTCCCGATAAGGGCTCAGGAGTTGCCGTAGTGTAGTTGAAGATGGAACACCATCCGATTCCAGCCTGCTCCAAATATAGTTCTTAAGAATTAAAAATATTATATTATTTACATAATTGTGGAGTGTGATGGAATTTAATTCCAATTTTCTTTGTACGATTTTTGTACTCCAGAAATCTCGTCCGAGATCTCTGGGGAAAGTAGTTTAGATTTTCGAGGGATTGTCCACAAGTAGACACCCGAATTCCACCACACTCCAAAATAAAAATAGGATAGGAATAGTTTAGGAGCCTACAATTAGATTCAATTTTTTCCTTTTTTCTTTCACTACTCCATTTTCATTTCGATGTTTTTCGTAGTATGAAAACCGAATTCGGCTTCTCTGAATCAGTTTTCAGATGGGAGTTTATTATAGACCTAGACAAAATCCCTCAATTTTTCATGGATGCTCCCTGTAAACCAAAGTCAAATGTTGGAAGGAATTCAGTCCTTCATTTTCCCCCACATTTTCATTTCAAATCGGTGGTGGAGGCCTCACCTGACATCCACCAAAGCCTAGTTTAGCCAATCCATATTGAACAAGTCGCTGCCTCACTTTGGAGGCAAAAAAGTAGCATTTTCCTTTCTTTTCTTTCTTTAGGACCGATTTACAATATCGGCTCCCTTTTTCAACTCACTCTCTATTTCATCATCCTTGGGAATACAACCCAACCAAGCAAAAGAGCTTTGATTTTTGTATAGCAAATAGGCAGCAAGTAAGGGGAGGAATAATTTGTAAGTAGAATTAATTTAATTGCTAATTAGTCGGGGTTAATTTTTGTTCTAATTGATATTTGGGGTTGAAAGATATTGGGGAAATAAATAATCACTCTTTAAAGTTACAATTTGGTCAATTGTCCGCAGTGCCCAGTGTACGAACTCTATCATTTATTTCGGAGCGGGCATCAATCTCATCATCCTCACCGACTCCCCAGGGGGATTGGAAAACAGGGAGGGATAACGGAGCATCGATACCCTTGTTCGAGAAACCTGTACTTATGCTAATGTAAGACAATGAAATCGACTTATCCCCTTCGGGTGGGAGTATTGGGACTACTTTTTGAGATATAAAATTCAAACTTTTTGCAATCTCGTGTCCAACACTTTGGTCTTTCTGCTACTTTTAGAATTTTTGAACTGAGTTCAATAATTTGGAAATTATTTTAAGATTTCACTAACGGGAATGGTTTGCCGGACCTAATATAAACCGTTTTTTTAAAGGAAAATGATTAAAATATCACATAAAACCGAAACCATTTATGGTGTATAAGCGATAAGCAGGGCGATGGTGATTCACTGGTGTGGGCTTCTGAATTATGACTCGAGTTAGCAAGTTCCCTGTGGATGATCCCTTAATTCCCAGCTTTAAAAAATGCATATATAATACAGACTTTGAATTTTGAAACAGCCGCTAGCAGCGTTTGTTTTTTGCAAATGCATTTGTTGAATAATTACATAATCGGAAAATTGAGTTTCGACCTTCAGGCTAGTAGGAATTCATCGTACTTTATAGCAGCAATGTGAGTACAAAAAGAAATACTGCATGAATTATCAGCATGACTCGAACCTGCCAGTCGGCGGATCGTGTGCTTTCCATGTTTATGCAAGCATTAGTTACAATATTGTGCTTAAATTAAATTGGCAACTTTATACGATGTTGGGGTCCAAACTTTTGTTACTGCTTAGAGAAACAATTCTCGACGTAATATTATCAACGTAACGCCTCGAAGTAATATTCCAATATTGATTATGTCAAATGGCGGATTGGGTGCATAAGAGAATTTTTTCATGAGTCGGAGTCAAGATAAAATATATAGATAAATAAATAACCACAGCTTGATTTCACAAATCACAAGAGTTCCAAACAATTATTTAATGCATATTGCAAGGTGTACTAGTATGTATTAGAAAAGAATGTCAGGAAAAGCAGTCTTTTGATCATACATACTAGCAGCAATAAGTTTTATTTCATTGTTCAAACGTGTAGTGTGATCTGATGTGGTGAAATAATAAATTGAATTTTACAGAGATTTTTTAACCGGTGGAAGTTGATTCAACATTCCATCCTATGAATTACAATTATATATAGTTAAAATGTATGAATTATCGAGTATACACTGAATTACTATGTTGTGATTTTCTTCGACCAATTATTCGCCAAAATCTTGCCAGCCTTTCGGAGCTCGATGACAATGATGATGATGAACTGACTGTACGCGTTCGACCTTTTCTAAGGGTCACTTCCTGTCACAATTTGGGATGCCTTGAGGGGTGGTTGAAGCCCCTCACTCTGACTATACGCGAAACTCTTGTCCCTGTAGTACTGGCGCTGACTTTTCTGCTCCAAAACGCCCGGATGTCGACCACTGGACTGGACCCCGCGATGGCTGTTCCTGTTTGGCTCACTTTCGTAGACTTCTGGGGGATGCAAAGGTCGAGGATGATCCCGGGGGAAGCGTCTCCATGATGCAATATGCTCCGAACTATTCAAACTGCTGCACCTATAAAGGCCACGGCCAAAATAATTCAATCTTCTCAACTGACAAGAAACCGCTTCGGATTTAGTTAAAATGTAGATTTATTTCGCATTTAAACTTCTCCGTATTTAACTTCTTTTATTCCAACAATTAGTAATTGAATTGGCAAAATTAACTCTCTATTCTAAATTCTAAACTCACTCTTTTATTTCCTCCTTTTTCTTCTGGCTACAGCTTGGTTTCAAGTGCCTATTTCCCTATACCTTTCCGACCACAACCCACTCTGCCTTGCTACAGCAATTTACAACTTCTCTCTCTATAATTGGGTATAGAGTGAGATGACGAAACAGCCTGCTTAACCTGGGTCTCTCATGAAAAGGCATTAGGCCAATCTGATCTACACCGCGAAGTGGCTACCCTCACTAGTACACAAAAAACTTATGGGAATTGCAAGCTGCTGAGAACTCCGACAAGCTAAATTGATCATTCCCTGGTCTGAGGCAAAGTTGGGATTCTACTCTATGGACAAATAGAGGATGTACATTTCATTTGTGATGTATTTAAATATCAATATTCATTAAGCATCACGCTAACCACCGGTAATTTTCTTTAGTCGGGTGACTGGTATTTTATAGTTTTAATAATAGTCAAATTGTACGAATAATAACATTTCATCAAAATTAACTCATATTGCGAATTAACCGTCTAATCAGCTATTATATAAAAGGCTAAGGATGTAAACATTGCTGATATGATATTTGGTAAATCTCAGATGTTGTTGTTTTGGGGACTGTGGATAATAGCCTCTCTCTCCTCTTCTGCTTGCTTGGCGCTTGGCGCTTGGCATTGCAGTAAGGAATAGTAAGTGCTAAAGCCAACGTAGTCGAGTGGTAAGGGCGTCCCCTTTACGCCAATGGTCATGAGATCGAATCCCCGGCTAGAGAGAAAACTTTTTGCTTTTTGTTTTTGTTGTTGTTGGTGGTGGTGGGGATCGAGGTTATAATGGGGAGAGGGAGGTTGGGGGTGGGGGGTTTGGTTGTTGCATGGCAACAGGCTTTCGCTAGTTAATTACATTTAAGCAACAGGAATAGATAATAATATATTACTTATACCATTTAGAAATAACGCAACCTATTTTATTGTTACTGTGTCCACATTATATGAACTTATTCTAAAACTTAAATAACAAAAGCCACAAAAATGATAGTATAACACTTAACTACGGAGACTTTTTGAACAGGTTATAACAACAACAATGACAAGCATTTTTTGGTTATTACTATCATTCCCAATCAATATTAATTCTTTAAAAGCTATTTATGTATGTATAGTTAACATTCCATACTATTGTCTACCTGCCAAAAATTGATTGATGTATTAAAGTTACTCTATTTACTTTATTTTGGCACTAACTTAACTAATTGTAAGTTAATATTTCATTAATGACAAAGAGAACGAGCAAACCTATCAAAAGTTACAAAGAGAACACTATCATTAGGGAAGTATTTGTACTGTCTACAAACAAACGCTTCATAACAATGATTAAAACTAATACATACGCTACAAAATCTGAAAAAAACAGGCTGCTATAAACTAATACTATCTTAACACCCAGCCCCATCATCCTTCGCCGAATCTACTTCGGTGACCGACAGTTTTTTGGCCTTTGTTCTTGATTTCTCTGTCATTTTTCTCTTCCTGGACAATGCTTGCGTAACCTTCTGGGAAATATTTTTGTTTGGGGGAATTTCCTCGTAGCTAGTAACTTCGGGAGATCCGGTAGATTCTTTACCATTTTCGTGTCCGATCACCTCATTTGACAAATTTGAAAGGGTGCTGCACTGGATCCCGTCATTCTCTAGCCCGGCCTCGGGATACTTATAAGTGACCACATCCGTGTATGCCGTTTACGGTAAGTGTGGTCCTTCAACTTGTGATTATCTCTATTCATATATGCAATAAAATTCAAGTTAAATCATTAAATGATTTATTATGTGAATAGGAATGTTCCAGATCAGAACCCATCTTCATTATCTCTTCCACCCCCACCCAATTACAAATGATAAGATTAGGCGGAAGACGGAAAGGGTCCGGTTCACCTATTCCCATTCCATTGCATATATTTTAATCTGGCTCCCACCCGGATTGATGCTCTGCATCCTGAGGCTGTTGAAAATAAGCGGGATGGGGATTCCATATTTTGGATTATACATGAATGTGCTGACATGTTTCAAATTTACCTGCACCATAGTAGGCCTCTTAATTTACCTCATCTTGAATGAAGGAAAGACTGGGAAGAAATTCTGGTTAGTGCACAGGAAGACAAATCAAGACGAATTACTTGGATTTGGATGGAATACTGTAGTCAAATTTTGCAACCCAAAATCATAGATGTAGCTCACGCAAAGGGCCGGGAAGGCTTTACAGGCTTAGAAAGAGGAGATCACGAATGGGAGAATTGAAATTAGGTTCCAAGGATGCTACCTCCATTGCAATTACCTCGGTGGGTCATTCCTACCCGCAGGGGCTCATCGTCAAATTCATCCTTCGATGGGATCCTAACTCTACCAGCATCTCTCAAGCATATTGAAGTACAGGTTGAACATAACATGGAATGGGATGCGGCGAAAGGGGAGGAGGATGCGGAAAGGGAAATTTTTGTGTGAATTTAGGACCTTATATCATATAAAAGTGATGAATTGCTTTAATTAACATTGATAGGGTGCGGGCTCAGATAATTTAAATTTGTGGACAATTAATTGTATTATAACTATAATTATCGAATAAAGTTTCAAGTATATTTAGCTTACCAAAAGGCAAATAAACTGTTTAACTCTTTTGATTTGCCTTTTTTAATGTTATCTTGCAAATGACATGTGTATGCATTTTTTCATTCCAGCTTATGTCATGACATGACTCCGACGCTTAAAGTTGACTTACATATTCCAAGCATATCATATCAATAGCCATCCAAACTCAGGATCAGATATCAGAGTGGGCATATTGCCTTCTTTTTTTATTTGAGGGGAACTGCACAGACGAGAGAAAGCTCATGAAAATAAATTGCGTCCCTTCATAAATAATCAAAGTTAACGATACAACGAAATGTGGGCCAGCTCATCCATTTCCTGTCACGTTGTATAAAGGTGGAAAATTTAATAATAATATCAAATTAGGTATGACCGAGCAGGCTTCCAGCTCTAACCGGAATAGTAGATTGGCACGTTAGATTATAAGGATCTCGAAAATAGCACAGGCGCCATTTACTCGGATTGTATGCTTAGATGAGTATCTATTCGTATTTACAAATGGCCATACACCAATTTGTAAAAATTCACAAAATCGAACTAGCCTCATATGTGATTCTCCTCTTCTGAGATTTTGTGGCTGTGAAGAAAGTATATATTGAAAGAGAAGAGAATATGATTTAGGATTATGTTAGAGCCACACATAATATGTAATGATAAATGGGTGGTGGATGAGCCCATGTACGGGGGATATTTGAGACCATCCTTTTAGATTTATTGAACGACGATCATATCATCATCGTTATCCCATATCACATCATATAGTTTTCAACAAGCCTGCTTTAGCTTAGCAGGCTTGTTAATTGCTTCCGTGAGGTTCGATAGCTATATGCGGAGGGGAATGAGAAACACCAAACTTGGCACTCTGACGATGGGCGAGCTCAATATCAGCTCACCAACCGAAAATACATGGGAAGTGGTAACAACGCATTCTGGAGGGAAATGAACGAGGCTGAAAGTCTAGCAAGGAGCAGCAATCTTTACATAGCCATATTTTAGGGTAAGTAAGGAACGGTTCTGAACATTTTTCCCAACGAAACTTGCCTTTGATGCGGAAGGTGGAGCTTGATGTCACTAGTGGATACTGTGATATGACAGCCTATGATGCCCAGGCCATATAGTAATGTGTCAGAATGCCCTGCAAAAAGAATGGGAATGGGACGGACAGAGCTTTGGAGAGGAATGAAATGGATTCAGCTTTCCTCTTGTTTCTACTTTCTTCTCCAAAGTCTTGTTTGGGATGTCTTGTTGGTATTTGCTTGTCTAAAGTTTGTGCATAAGCTTCATATATATCCAACGATTGCTTCAATTTTCTATCAAGCTAATAAGCACAGAGCACTCTCGTCATGAACTGTTGGTGCTAGTTCTGCAATTCCATTCAGTAATGTTTGGCTGCGGAGCAGAATAAATTTAAACTTTCAGTTTGATAATGACTTCCCGTTTGAAATATTTGCAGGAGAAAATAAATAATATTCATTGAAATTTAAATTCATAATTGATATATGTCGATATTTTAGTTAAGATATTTAAATTTCACCTTTAATTTGACTTGGGAATGTGTTTTTTCATTGTGCTTTTCATATAGAAATAGCAGTAATAGTCATAAATACCCTGTTTGTGCCGCTGAATGGAAAGTAGTCACTTCTGATGCTACATATAACAAAAACGGAATGCGATGGACACGATGTTTGGAAATGGAGGAAATTTCAGATAATGTTAATTTGCTGTTCATCAGAGGAATTGCAAGCTGGCATTTATTATCATTTAATTTATCACGTATGTCAGCATGATCACTGATTAGCAAGTTTCTCTTGATGTGATATGATATGATATTGGGGTCCCCGAGTAGAGCTTGGGGCAGACCTGATTTTGAAATTTGAGGCTTTTCAGGCTTTTCCTTCTCCAGAGCTCAAATGACAGAATTACAAAACAAAATTCACCAAAAAATTATTTTCTGGTCAGAACATAACTTATTCTTGACAGTTGGAGTTTGATCTTCACGTTTTGGTGGACTTCAAAAAGCCTGAAAATTTCCAGGCCAGGCTTATCAGATTTTTCGAAGCAAATCACGAGTTCCAAAGACCAGGTCTGATCAGAAAAAAATTCAAATTTTTTGATGAAAAAATGTTTTTAAAATGTTTTCAGATCATCAGAGATAACAGGAGGTCTGTTATTTAAATTAACCATGATAATTAGCACAGAAGGATATATTCAATTACAGAAAATTTCATTTACAAACAAATTATTCTCTTTGATTCTATTTTTATTTTTCAATCCATTACCCTACCGCACTCATAATATCAAATAATTTGATTCAAATTAGCAAAGGGCTTGCCGAGTTCAGAAAGTATTATAACATGAAGTAATTTATGTGGCCGACAGCAATTTCTTATTAATTTTCCAGACAAAGTTCATACCTTATTATGAATTCGGAGTAATGACGTTAGGCAAGGGCGAGAAAATGCACTATAAAAATTAAATTAATTAATTTTAATAAACTTTCCTGGATGATTTTATTTTTATTTTTCAACGAGTCATTTCCTTCTACATATATGCTTTTATTTTCCCAATGTGCTTTCCGCGTGCCTAATTCGGATATGGATTGAGGACGATTTAGGAAAGGATTTAATGAAAGGAATGGGCTGGCTGTGTTATTTCTTTATTCTTAGCTCATCTCATTCAAGAGCCCCTCCGGGCGGAATTATTATCCCTTAATAACTTTCTTCCTTGAAATGGAATCATGCAACTCCCAATATACTCTACAAAACCAGGGACAAACTTTCTCCCAACTTAACCATTTCCAAGACTTTGAAATTTAAATTCCCATCAGATTGTGAGGCCAATTCAGACTAATACTCCTGTGGCTAACCTGAAATTGGAGTACATTTTGCTCCTGAGTCCATTCAGTAGCTTTCTCTAACTTGTATTACCTGAGATCACATTGATAAAAATATAATCCCATTTTTATTTTAATGTGGGAATGACGTCAAAGCTTTTTGGTGAATAAAAACTAGGCATTGTACAATTTGGGAGAGAAATAGGAGCGGGGCAATATGAGACATTCCAGTAATTAGATGATGATAAAGGTGCGTCTTGGCTTGATATTTGCTCAGTAACATTTTAGCTTCCAGTTGTAGCATTCTCAGTCATTTTTTACTCAATAGCTTCATTTCTAATCAATTATGGAAACCCAAATGGAGGAGAACCATTCCGGTGGCAACCTCATCAACAGTGGCAATCTAATAGAAAGGTGGGACTTGAAAGTGGATCCCATAAAAGCAGTAGCGAATCAAAGCCTAGTCCCAAATTATGCTATTTTCATCATATTATTCTGTTTATTCAGTGCAGTCACCAATCTCAAAGTCGTCTGGGTTGTCATCGATGTCCCTAAGCAGAGGCTCAGGTTAGTTTCCTTTTTTTTTTAAATTGTTTGAAAAGATGAGAGAATATACAAAATCGCTAAATGATCTTTTTTCCTTCTTCGCAGACCAGTGAGCATCCTCGTTGCCCACTTGTCAACCGTTGTCCTCTTAATCGGCTTTGTTGCGATTATGTTCGTTGGGGGCAACTGTTACTGGGCGACTCTAATCCAGCCTGGGGCATGCCAACTATTTTCCACTTTTCGAAGTAAATGGAATAAAATAAAATAATAATGTCAAGATTAAATATCCGGAACTGGTGCAATCCTTAAATTATTCCTTGTATGCAGATACGCTCTTCAATGTCTATTCGCTGAGTGTGGCCAGCATCTTCCAGGAACTAATGAAGACGCTCCCGGTTAACGCGGAGAGGCCAGTTATCATCAAGTTATTGGGAATCTGGATCATTGCCTGGCTCTCAAACATTCCAAATACATTTATGGGGGAATATGAAAAGCGTTCAGGAAAGTGTAAACCGGTAAGGAACTTTATTTAATTTAAATAATTGCAATGAATTAGTAGACAGTTTGAAAACAATATTATGTAATGGCATTAAGGTTCCCCTGCATGGAGGTTTCGGATCAACCCTGACCTATGAGTTGCTGAAGTTCATCTTGTTCCATGTGATGGTCGCCGTGTACATAATTTATTGTAAGTACCGATGAATTGAAATTAATTGACCAAA
>JAQIXQ010002656.1:0-10035 GCA_034700485.1 Pseudosinella alba | reverse complement strand
AATAGTTTTTGGGGGTCCTAAGCAATTCCAGGGGGTACTCGTAGAACCCCCAAAACCCCCAGTGGCTGCGCGGGTGGTAATATGCGCTTATTCGAGTGAAGAAATTAGCCATGATCGGCATAAAACACTAATGAAGTGAAAATAGTTGGTGCATTGCTTACTAATTATAAGTTATCAAAAACCATGATTAATTTTTAAATTTATGATTAAGTATTTTGTCTACAAGTAAGAAGTCAATGGGATTTTTATTAGAGTTTATTACCTTACCTTCTTTGTGAAATTTATGAAGGCTTCATGTAATCAATCCCAGCATTTATGTAAAAGTAGGATAGAAATATGGAGGATCAAGGAAATGAGACATTCTCTCATCATCAGTTAATCATATTTATCATCCCCGATTTTGATTCATACCTGAAAATCATTTTAAAAATACGCCATATCTGAATCAAAATATTGCTACTGAATTATCCTATCTGATCAAAAGAGCAAGCAAATATAATCCTGCGAGGAGTGAATAGTGAATATGAACTCTTCTCCTCATGTGACATCATGATCATAATCATAAACATGGCCATGACATGATTATCGTCACGACCGTCATCATCATCATCCGAATCTTCACACTCATCTTTACTTACTTTCACATGCCGTTCCATGTCTTTCTTCGCCCCTAATTATGGTTATGAACCCATTTAACCAACTGAAGTTTGCGAATATGATAGATATTTTATCTACAGATCATATCCATATAATTTTATGTTTTATTTCCTGTTGCCAACACGCTACGTTGCTCACTCATCCTCATTGTCAGTCTGCTAATTTATGTAAGCTTGAAATATTATACTTTCACCGAGGCCAACACCATTGCTTCCTTAAGTAAAATTATCCCGATACAAAGCCATTTCACGAGTAGCGTTGAATCCGACCAATAGATAAATGCATGTAATTCACTTCTACTTGGGGGTGAAATCTGGGGATGAAAAAGAAGCCGACCAAAATATTTTAGTCTGGATCATGATTCGTGTCACAACTTTCCAGATTATCAATTGCAGACATTATACGCTGAAGTCGGGTCGGTACAACAACAATTGGTATTGTTTTCGGATGGAGAGGGACAAGAAGACATGCATATCTTCATCTGGATTTCTCTGGATTGAACATGCTGAATGAATTTTCTTACTTGATCAAGCGATACTATATAAAGTACATAGCGTTAATACATTTATATGCTGGTCTGGTAAATTCTGCAGCTCCTGCCCACGTGAACACGACGACATAATTTTACAGCTTAATTCCGACCCTTCTCACAATTAAAGAAATATTATTTTATTACAGTACGCCGAAAGGGAAAAGTTTCTTGGACTTGGGTCAAGCCCTCACATTATCATAAGTCATCAATCAGCTTTATTGTTTCAAATTCTTTTAATATCATCATCAGTCCACCGCAGCCATGTCAAAGAAGAGAGCTCTCTTTCCCCATCCAAACAATATTCAATGGCAAACAGATTGGATTTCAAAAGCTGTGACATGGACTGATATTGTGCAATGGTTTATAAATTAACAAATAAATTCCTAAAGAGCCAAAATATAAACGTACTCGCTAATGCAAATTCATTGTTTGCGGATCAACTGTCTTAACTAATGCCGCATACATATACACGAGATAGCTAGATTGAACTATTATTTGAAAAGATAATTTTCACAGGCATTCGCTACTCCTACCAGTCCTACTCGTCCCATAATGCAATTCCGAGAAATACAACTGGGCAAACCAGGTGTCTTGCTAATTATAGCATACAAAACATGAAAGGAAATGATACATAATAAGATAAAATCGAATGTCATATAAGTCATATTGTTGAGAATAACTAGTTTGGAGTTGGCATGGAAAGTTTCAAAAGATGCTAATTTAGCAACAGGTAATTCTACCTAGTTCCGATTTTTATATTTTCCATGGGTAAAATTGGCTTAAAATTCATATATTCTGAATAAATCATCCTCAATTTTGGACCTGCCAATCCCTCGACATTGTGATCATGATCGTGTCCTTTAAGTTGTTTTTTTTTTTCGCAAAGCTCAAGATTGCAAATCATCATTTTTAGTGAGTCGAGTGTCGGAGTGGGGAAATATGCCACTTTAAGGTTTTTTATGTATGTTTAATTGCATGAGATTACAGTCATTTATCAACGTTTTAAATATATATATGGCAAGGCGGTACGAGGATAATTAGGACTGGTATATCCTTCATGGAGTGGTGAAAGCATGTAAACACACAATGGCGAAGATTTAATTTTACAGCTAAAGTAGTCTGATCCTGAGTGAGCTATCATTGTCAAAGGTAGAAAATAAATCTCCTAAATCCCATTTAATTAAAAAACAGCTATATTTATTATTTCATTTAATTGAAATAATAAATATAGCTGTTAATTATTGCCTGACTTTACAAATAAATCTCAATTTGCCCCAAACCAAGCTCGTGCAAACACACTCCTTTGGGGAAGAAGCTTTTCATGAAAGTTTAACTGTTTTCTTTACACCGATATGACATGACATGACATTTTTTCATGACACCGCAATCATTATATTACTTTTTACTTATTAGTCGCATTCAGCGAGTCATGCATCTATTTCTTTTTTACAGATCTGTCTGACTATATTTTATAGTACACAATTATTTTTTTAAACTTACCTCAATAATATCGATGTCAGATTTTATTACGATGGAATCTTGCCGAGCTTTCTTCATTTATCTGCAGCTGAAACCTATCCAAACGGCACCAGCGAGCGATGGCGCCGATGAATCGTTAATCAATATGTTAACAACTTAACCGGGCACATTCATGTCCATCCAGAAAAAAAACTGCACCTGGGTCTAATTTTTACAGTCAACAACAACTTGAACTAATTGACAAGATAATTATCAGTGCGGCCACTTCGTACCCATTAATGAAAATTAACTAGCACGACTAAATAGAACGGGTAATAAATGTCTTTTATATACGCTTATTCCAGTTGAATTTGAAAAGTATAATGTTTGATTTAATTTTGCACTGAATTATTCTTTTTAACTCTAATTATAATTGTATCCGCCCAACCCAATGTTCTTCAAGCCCAGCTCCTCACGTCTCTGAGACCAAACCAAAATGAAAATTATCCCAAATGATGCCAGTGAAGCTGGAGAGGAACAGAAGTAAAGGATCAGTTCGATTCGAATCGAGTTGAATTGTGTGCATATCAATAATACTTATACCTAACCAAATAGCATTGATGTGGTTGGAACTTGGTGCTAGTCCAGTAGCCTTCCCTGTCCAGTGTAATGCCAGAACATTAGTCTAAAATGGGATCTGATATCATCTTACTAACTCGATCCATTTCCATTTATGCCAACCGACCAATCTAAATTGTGTTACCTAATACCTATTCATGATCGTCATGTCATCCTTCTGCATCTATTCTCCTCCAATTCCTCATCTTGGTCATATATAACGTGTTCCTTGTCAATACTGCATATCTAGACTGAATGAACTGAATCCACCTTACTTCCCAATCCCAACCCCCACTCCAGTTCCTTTACATGTTGGCTAAGGCGAAACGGAAACAAAGGAGAAGTAACATGCTCCCCAGAAATAGCATGCACAGGAAAAGTTCGAAATGCTTATATGGTGATCAAGCCATTCCACTGACAATTTCAGTATTACATAATTGGGATACATGTAAGTGCAATCACGAAGTGAATTAACATCAGTGTAGCTTTGCTAATTTTAAATGACGCGATATAGCTCTCCAACATGAATGATGAATATGATACTGATGGCCATTTCATAATATTCTGAAAGAATAACATGCACTGACCACGACAGTCTGAAATGATTTTTTTATGAAGAGTCTGGAAATTTCATATCCTTGCTGTGGCTTATCCCATTTCAATGTTCACTAGTTCACTTCCACCATCACTTTCTCGGCATTGCTTCTACGCATGTATATTAATAAGCAGGGCAACACAAATTAAGCTTCAAGAATCGGAGTTTTAAGCCCCAAGGTTTCAAAAATTAAGCTTTTTAAGCTCCATCAATATTAACGCATATTTAAGCATATTAGACCAATTCAGGAGGATGTATTTTTCAGTACAAAAATTTGAAAATGTATAGCAATGAAACGATAATTACCAATTTCCTTTATGAGGAATGCATTTACATGTTATTATCAGGAAGAAAATTTCAATTCCGGGAACATTTTTTCCAAGTTTTATCAAAAAGTATACTAAATGGCATTTTTTTCGACAAATAAGCTTGATTTTTAGAAAATTAAGCTCAATTTTGTCAAATTAAGCTCCAATTAAGCTTCAACGCTCCATGTTGGCAAATTAAGCTTTATAAGCTTTTTAAGCTTTTTAAAATGGGTCAAAATTTAGTGAAAAATATGTAATTTTTTATCCTTATTCATCCAAGGTGGCAACCCATAGGTGGAAATAGTATTAAGCTTTATGATCCGTTTAAGCTCCATGGGTTGCCCTGTTAATGAGGACTGAAGTTTTATTCTTACTAGTATTGGTAAGTGGTTCAAACAATTTCAGAAATAAAAAAACACAAGTCACTTGTGGTCTACAAACAAAAATAGTTCAATTCGATCCAAAATAATGAAATAAGAAAGACATGTTCGTATTTAAGATAAGTCGTTATGTGGTTATTCATTATGCCTATTTGGGAAACTCAACGGCCACTATAAACAAAACATGTTCCGATTGTTTACAGCTAATTTAAAAATAGTATGACACTGTTCACTATTGGTATTTCAACAAAAAATCGTGAAACTTTGCTTAGTCCATAAATAAAACGTGGCGATAAGTACTTACTTATATACATAATGCAGTTCAGTTCAGTACGTTAATATTCCGAGCGTTGAGGCCCACCTGCCCGAGGAATTATCTAAGCCTGGGCCATTTTCATTTCTGTCAGTTTAGATAATTCTGTTCGGGGTTGGAAACAAAACATATTGTTGGGAGAGAGGCCAATGCTTTTGGGTTTAAACAAAAACAAAAACCAAACGAAAACTGAATCAAGCATACCCATTCCAAATATCTCACTTTGAATCATTGAACAGCTCTAAATGCTACCATCTACCTATATCATATACCGCAAACAAGTATTGCGCCAGTAGGTAGATATACACATTTATGTATTATGCATACAGCATCACTTAACCGCTCCTCGCCAAACACCATGATACATGTATATGTTGATTCTCCATATAACTGATTTTATATTTAGTTTAGTTGGAGTTCTCCATCCATACTCCGTCGGCTGTTATTACCGCTGAAAATATTTTTTATTAGACTAAATTGTTTTATTTTTCAAGTATTTGCACCAACTCAAGGTAAGCTTCAAACAGTACATAAAAAATTAAGCAAATTACAAAATTAAGATGGGAGAAATAAGTCTACCAAATCCATCAAAAATGTTTGCCCAATTCAATTAATTTAAAAAAAATTATGATCGGGAGATTTCTCGTGCAGGGATTGGGATTGGGAAGAGGTTATGTGCAATTATACCTCCTTTTTAATTCGCTCTTGTTGGCATTTTGCATTATACAGGAAAAGTTTATGTGATTCATTCAGCCAAGACATTATTTGAGGAATGGAAGGGACAAGAGAGGTTTCTGGAAACAAGCGCAAAATATCCCATGAGAATGGCAACGGTTTGACCAAGGAACAACCGGATTCAACCCGGAAGCTTTTGAGAGTTTAACAGCAATGTCAAATGGATAATGGTGATAGTATTGAAGGGAAGGGAGCATCTACGGAGACAGAAAACAGGGATGAAGAAGAAGTGGCTGAATGTATTGCAGGAGCCAGTGATCATTTCGCAATTATACCGGAAGTGGTTGTAAGTGATTGACGCTACTTATGCTACTTATGAATTAAGTCTAATCTCAGGAAATCTTGCTACTTCCATAAGAGTGAAATACTTGTCAAGGAAATGAGCGGAAATAATTAGAACTATTATTTATATATATTATATTTAGATGCGGGACTACCTGGATAAGTACATTGGAAATCCAAAAGAAAAATTCAATCTAAGTCAGGCCTCCCCAGGAGCAGCTGCATTATTGAAGCCATCTATGCCAACATGGATTTTTAATGAGGTATCATATCAAGACATGTAATACTTGGAGATTCTTCAGTATAAATAAATTAGATTACAAATTATTTAAAATCAATGTAATAATATTTATGGCTATTTTAAGCTATTCCCCATCCAAGCGTTTCAAGACTTGTTCAGCAAATCGGAAACACTCGCCTTCAGATTGGTCTGCAAGGCCTGGAGGAAGTCCATCAACAATTTCAACGAGATGAACTGTGAAGCTCAACCTAACTATCGGAGCTATCGGTCTATACTCAGCACAACTCAACACTCCAGTTCCAAAATTGACTTTGAAATTATGCGGAAACGTTCTGAAAGGACGGTTTTTATATTGCAATGAATTACATATATAGTATACAGTGTTTTTTTTATAATTTACTCCGTAAATCAATTAGAATATATCGTGGCGTAGAGAAACATGTTAAATCTCAAAACTACAATTATGTTACTTTTTATTATTCATTACTTTCATTGCTGTCAATTCAAACTTCCATTGCGTACGATTTAAAATAATGAAAAACAATTGAATTGGAATTCGAGAACCGAATATGAATTTTATTCGTTATTATAAATTTGACTGGCTTCGACTTTTTTTTAGCATGGCATAATTGATTGCACCGTTGCTTTTATTTGGGGAACTCTTGCTTGAGAAAACATTTTCAAAAAACGCGACTCTTTCGTTTAATGAGTTGCAATATATACACTGCTGTCTTCGAGCTATCTAGATTAATTGTCAATCCATAGACTATTACCGTTGATCTCTTCTACGCGCATTTTTGGTGATTTCAAGTGATAGAAGTGACCCACTTTCATCAAAAATCATTTTCTATAAATGGTTTTCTCTGCATCATCCCATCCCATCTGGAAGGGATATGGATATGATTCCACTTCAATATAACTTGAGTTTATCTGTTGGGGTGAAACTGACGGCTTCACTTCCTAAACTTTAACTTCCTTTCTAAGTAACTTTAACTGGGTCTGACTGACTGTTGGAATTGACTGTTCCAAATGTGACTTTCTCCCTTCGATAGCTCTGCCTGACTGGCTTCAAATTAATCCCTGACAGCTTTAACTTTGCTGCTAACTATTCACGCACAATCACAGTTAATTATTTTAAATATGGGTTGACAGCCCAAAGATTTTAATTATAATCAACAATTAAGAATGACAGGTAAAATTGGCTAACTGCCAGGATAATGATAAAGTAAAAATTGACACTTCGATCGACCGACCGACAAGAATGATAATAATGATAAATGGAATGGCTCAAACCCGAGCTAATAATAGTAAAGTGTAAAATGAAAATGGGATAATTTTGAAGATTCAGTTCTTCCGCCCTTTTCCAGTCTTCTTCATCTCTTTCTCCTCCACCTCGTCCTTTGTTCCCTTGGCAGAGACGCTTTCCTCACGACATTATCCGTTCACTGTAGTTGTGGGAAGGAACACCAGAAATGCTGGCATAATAGCGACTGACACCATTAAAATTATTGAAAATGAATCATGAGTCTGCTTACCAATTCGCACACCACATGAAGCCCTTGTAGACTTACTTTCGGGATCCCATGATGGGATTCCCATCATGGATCATAAAATGCGGATCATAATCAACCAGGATTATGATATACTTGTGGATCAAAGAAATTTGTACTCTTCCAATGAAGATTACATCCTGCTTTGCAGGAAATTTATATTTGGAGGGAAGTTGAGTTGACTGAAAGCAAACATGTTCTGGAGCATTACACAAGAGTAAAGTACGAGCACCGGCTGAGTCGACAAATGAAATGCTTGGGAGGAGAACTGTGTAGAATTTAAAATTATTAGAATTTATGAAGGTATAATTTATTTTATTTAACCCGGTTAAGTTTACTTAAATGTAAAATGTGAATTTAAATATATGTAAATATAATTTTCTTCATATGTTATTGTGACAAACTGTATTTTAAATAGAGTTGTGAACTTCAAAATATTTACAAAATATGTACAAAATACAAATTGTAATTTGTAAATATTTTGGACTGATTATTGTGCCCACTCCACATTACCAACAATTGGGTGTGGCTTCATGTTTGCATTACAATATAACAATATGAGTCTGTATTATTTAAACTGTAAAGCGATTAGACTATATCATGACATGGGAAATGGGAAGTGTCTGTTAGAATTATATAGCACAAGTACATCAAATTTTATTGCTCACTACCGTCAAGTGCAACTTTACCCTCGTATTTCAATAATAAAATTTGTTTAAATAAGAATTTGAACACTTATCGTTAATTATATATACCATCCTACATTTTCCTCCCAACTCATTTAGTTGATTTCGATTTTTGTTTAGCAGCATACTCCAACCATGCCTTCTCCTCGGTGGAATTCTTCCTTGGGAAAACATTCTCGAAAAACTTGCCCTTCTCGTTAGCAGCAGGATAATAATGAGCAGCTATATACACAGTTGTCTTCGACGAGCATTTTGTATTGATTGCCAACCCATAGCCAACAAACTTTGTCCCCATCCAAACATTTTGAGTGAATTGGGCCACCTTGTGAAGATCCGGTTTCTTACTTTTCGGGGCATCATCCCATCCTTCTGGGAAGGGATATGATTTGGCTTCGATATAGCATGAGTTTATGCATTCATAAGCGGCTACGGCAGGATCAGCGGAAGTGGCTCCAGAACAGAGACTTTCTCCGGTAGAACCACCGATGGCTTTGGCTCTGGTGGCCTCGTCGCTGTGGTAGCGCTTACATTCCTTGGCCATTTTATCAGCCCACGCTTGAGCTGAATCAACTAGCTATAAAATTCAATTAAATTGATGATCATACACGATATTTAACGAGTTACTTGTAATTTTAACGAACAGATAACTTACTGGCTGGCTTAAAGTGAATGGCTTGACACCGTGTTGAGCTCTGAAGAGATTTTCTCTGTCGAGGAATGTTTCTCTGAAATCCTTCTTGTAATGAGTCCACTCATTTTTCTACAAAGTAAAAGTAATGGCCAGATTTAAATTTATTATCATTGTTTTGCTTTCAAAGTGAAGTACAAATGTCAACTTACAATATCCGTAATGGCGTCGTCACCATGAAGCTTCCTCAAAGTTGAAATCATGCAGTACCAATACGCTTTATATGGATATTCATTCCCCTTATCGCTCAAAAGATCGCTCTCGTCACTTGCAGGAACCGTCTTAGCATCCTTCAGGAGGTGCTTGCAATGAGTGTGATATTCAGGTAGTGACTTGTCCACAATAGCATTAATCACCTTTCCCATATTGTTCGGATCCTTAAGTTTGGCTGGGGGAGTTTTCAAAAACTTATTTGCACGGACAATGCAATTCCAAAAGAATCCAGTGTGAAGGCTATACGGGAATACCTTCAGCTCAGCATACCAGCACATGGCATGGAAGGCTTCTTTGAACATTTCCCTATTTGCAAAAAGAGGAAGTTTATAAATTGTTAAGTTCTTCATGATTGATAAAATATAAAAATGCATGCAAGTGATTTCAGGATAATTCGTACATTCCGAGAGCAACCCAGTCCGTGCTACGGACTTTCGTAGGTACGATGATTTTCTCTGCCTTTTTCACTTCCACACTCAACTTTCCTTCCATGGCTGACGTAACATTCTCAATTGATGCAGTCGTAGTTGTTTCATACGTTACCGTCGCCAATGATGTGATGGCCGTGGCCTCTGGCAAAGCTGACGTGATCTGCTCCGTAACACCTTCGGCTGTGGTGACATTCATGTCAGGAGTTCCCGATGTGAAATCTCCAGTCATGTTTTCCACCGCAGAGCCAGTAACATTGCTCTCAGGTCCAATTGTCGCATCTACTATGGATGTATTTGAAATGGATTCGGTTACGTCCGTTGCAAGTTGAGTAGGTTCCGTTGCCATCG